>PVKS010017730.1:0-41468 GCA_004027875.1 Aplodontia rufa
GGGGAAATGTTGGAACTGAGATAAAGCAAGGTATATTCCAAGCAGTTATAAATGTCACTATATATACTATAGTCATATATATATATTTTTTCATAGGTATAAGAATTATGTCACTGTATTTGGGTTTTTAGGAATAATATAGGACCCAGAAGAAAGGCAAGGGATCAGGGGACGTGAGGAGGGAAGTAGAGGGATATTGGCAGGGGGTGGGGATATTGAACAAATTGTGTTGCTAAATTGTGTGCATCTGGGAATATGTGACAACTAATCCTAACATTACGTAAAACTATAATGCACTAATAAATAATTATATGTAAAAAGATAGTGTTTTACAACACTTTAAAAATATAGTGTTTTATAATTCAACCATTTTAGAATGAACAGTGCTTCATTTTTGATAGTCATAATTTTATTGAAAATATTAGGAATGCAAACATCCATAATAATAGATTTCATAGGATGTGATAACAAGGAAATAAAATGAGCTTATATCATTTGGTTGTCTAACTCGGGAAATGAAAAGAATCACTAATTTTTTCTTAGAAAACAAATTGGAACTTGATCCCTGAATTTAAAAGAAACATTTGCAATAATTTAACCAACGGTTCTTAGCCTGGACTCTGGGAATGCATGGAATGTATTACACGCACACATGCACTTGGTTAAGGGTGGGAAGCCTCAGCTTTCATCAGAACTTGATGGGGTTTTCCCCTGACCAAGTGATCCATACCTTCTGTTTATGGATGAAAAACTGACACTCAAAAAAGTGAATTCACAATGAGATAGTTGCAGGTTTTCGACTAAACTCCATTCTCTTATCTTTCAATAGAGTCCTTCAATAGGGTCATTGTCCTGGGGAAGTTTAGGGCTTCTGTGATAGGTTAGGCACACCTCCCTATCCGCCAGTGTCCAGTAAAAGTCCTGATAAATTTGCCATGAGCTTGGGTCACATAGGGGCCACAGCAAGCAGTAGCCCTGCTTGACAGGAATAGGCAGAACCTTGCAACCAAATTAGTCCTTATGTAAGCTTCTCAGGCTAATTTCAAAGTCTCTTCACACTTGGGGAATTCTTCAAAGAGGCAGAAAAATTGGCAGTGCATCATTTGTCCTCAAGGGCATTTTTATTAAATTATAAGCGGATGCGTATTTCCACAGTGAAACCAGCTCAAAGGCAGCTGCTCTGTAGTGCCTGGCACTCTGTGCAAAACTTGCTTTCAATTATCTTGATCCATATTGGATTTTCCGACCTCCCTTCAGCATCAAATCTTCTAGGAAACACCAGGCACATTTAAGCAGGAGCATTGATTACACGGTCACCCCAATATGAACAAAGTGACGATGAGTTCTTAACATTGTTTATCTTGCTGTTGTCGAGAGCACATGGAGTCAACTTGTTTTTCTTCCTTTTTTTTTTTAATTACTGCATATCAATTCTTTGTAATTAAGTCAGGATCTCTGGTCTTCATTCACACCTGCTAGTCTGTACCAGCCCCAAGTTCTCAGAGGGGAAGAGCCTCCCTAGGCTCTCTTTCCAACTTCCAATGCTCTGCTCCCAGCCCACTGACCTCTGAAATATGGTTCTCTCTTTGCATGTAGATCACCACATCAGACTTTTAAAAACCCATAATAGTAATGATAACAAGAGCCATTGCTATCACGGAGTAGCCATGACTTTGTTAGGTAGTAGCTAGCAATGAGCAGTGAAATGCATGGCAAGGTCACAGGCCTACTTTAAGCACTCTTAAGATTTTCTTTTAGCTACTGCCAAGTCAGATGAGCAAATAATTTGTAGAAGATAACCTTTGGAAAAACATTAGTACACAAATCTTGAGGATACACAAAAGTAAAAAAGATAATGGGGAGGGGGATGCCTCAAGAAAAAAAGGATCTATGGGACTATCTCTTGACAGAACCAAGGTTAAGATAAAAGGTTAAGGTAAAACTAGAAGTTACGGCACCATGTGCCTCCCACTAGCTCAAAAGGAAATATTCTTTATTTTATTTTATTTTTAGAAAGAGGGACGGTGAGGGGGGGGGAGAGAAACAACTTTATTTATAGTCTTTCATGTGGTCTTTGTTGCTATAACACTCAGTTGTGTACGTGGTGCTGGGGTTCAAACTCAGGTCCTCGTGCATGCTAGGCAAGTGCTGTAACCTCTGAGCCACTGCTCCAGCCCCTGGAGATATTCTTTAGTAGTGCAGGTGCACTGAGGTAACTTTTGGCCACTATTGACCCCAATGCCCACATTAACATGGGACTGATTTGTAGATGAAGCCCGCTAGATAGGATGGCCACCATGACAGTTCCGGAGAGGACCAAGTAAGGTCAAAAACTCTACAGCCCAAGGTGGAAGATGAGTTGAGCACCTGTTTTACAAAGGTTGTTGAAGGAGGACCCCAATTTTCAAATTAATCATAAAACAGTAATAAGTTTGGAGACAGCATTGTCTCCTTTGTCATTCTTTGCTCAGAGACAGCCCTCCCTTGAGAGAGCTCGCTGCTTGAGCCTTACTTTGCTTTTACTTTACTTTCAACTCTCCTTTACTTATAAATTCTCTTGCACGAATTTTGGTGTCTGACTTTAAATTTTCTTTTATTGGAACACAAGAACCATGGTCTGGAGTTTCAGCTCCCTGTTCTCCTGGGACATATTACCACTTGGTGCCGTGACCTGGATCGACAGCCAGCTACAGGACAGGTATTTACACTCGTTCTTCTCTCAACTTTGGTTGAGATAATGTTCAACTTAACCTCTTATGTCTCACCTTCTGCCTTGGACTTCTCTATGTACACTTTTCTCTGCCAAAAGCTCCTCCGTATGTCACACCATGTGCTCAGTTTGTCTGATGCCATTTTGTTGCATTTGCTCAGCTTTTTGTGCATCGGTAACCACAGTGGCCCTTCGTCTGTTCTGGCGGCCGTGCAGACTCTCTCTTGCTTTTTGCAGCATCCGTTTGATTCTGAGCAGAGCCACTACAGAAGCAAAGAGACTCTCCACCACTGCTGCTGCTAATATACAGTGCAAACCTGACTCTCTTCAGGAATGAGCATTATTCCTCCTTCTTTTAAATGTTAAATCATAATTTGAAGGATAATTAGTTTACCTTCTTTATCAGCTTACAAATTACCTCACCAAGCATGAATTAGTTTAAGATATCACATAATTTTAAAACCTGTTCTCAATTGGCACTCTTTTCTTCATCCAAAACTGTACTTGTTGTCCTTACTGCATAGCGACTGCATAGATACTATATCTTCCCATGCTTATTATTCAAAGGGAAGGCAAATAATATTATGAGCTATGTTCTTTCCTATGTTACCTATCCTGTTGTTATTTTTAGACTTGTTGTATTTCCACCTAATGGCACGAACTCTTTAGTCCACCCCACTTTCAACACCAAGCCTATATTACTCTTAAAATGCTATGCAGTACAATTAACATCACTTCCACAATTTATATCACTGGCTGACATAAAGCTACAAGCTTTAGTGGCAGAGGGATCACCAAATAAGTCACATGCTATGGGACTTGGATAGGCATGCTTGAACAAGTTCTGGGGAACCAAGACAGGGATGCCTTCCAGTTCTGGGTTTAATATAGAATGTATGGGAGAGACTCCTCCATACGCCCATCTCTCTTAGACATCAGTAATGTTGAGGGACACCTAGGGTATTGACAGACTATGGATTTATTAGTTTTACAGATGGAAAATCAATTATCAATATTGGCCACTGCATCCTGAGAAACTGGGACCATTTTGACCCAAAGACCCTTAAGAACAAGTGATTAATTTTTTTTGTAACGCTGCATGGCCTCAGTATGAATTAGGGGATAAAATGAAATGGTCACTCAATGAAGTTTAAACTACAGTACTCTTTCTCAATTAGATTCATTTTTCAGAAAGGAAAAATATGGCCTGAAGTCCCATATGTTCAGGTTTTCTTTCTATTAAAGGATCAAAAAGATTTACATGCTAAGTATGGTATTGAGAATGCCCTTCTAGCAATGATGAGACAATATTATTAGCCTATGGGACCCCCTCAAACCACACCTTCCTCCTTCTCAGCAACATGCTTCACATTCAGATCTACTAGGTCCTAATTCCTTCACTCCTTCTCTGTACCAAACATTACCTACTCCTACTTCCCCCATCCTGGTTTCCCTCCTCAGATGCCTATCTCTATTAGGCCCATTGCCAAATTAAACCCGTTATGAAAGGCAAATGGGGAATTTAGACCAGTCAAAGTACAGGGGCCTTTTTCTACACAAGATTTAAAACCACCCATGTAGGATTTGGGAAATATTTCTGATGACCCTGACAAATACATAGAGGGATTCCAGCATTGAACCCAGGCTTTTGATCTAATATAATAGTAAAGATATAATAATAAAGATATAATAGTAATTTTAAGTCAGAGAGACACCGGGTGACAGACACAGCTAGAGCTTTTGAGAACCATTTACTTATTACTAACACATTATACCCTGTGGATCCTTCCCCTGTCACAACTGAAGTCCCTCAATGGAACTATGATGAACCAACTGGTAGACGGCATAAGGATCACATGATCATTTGTCTCATGGCAAGACTTAAGAACAGTAGAATGAAACCTATCAATTACATGAAATTGGCAACTTGATCAGGGGCCAAATGAAAATCCCACTGCTTTTCTAGAGAGATTAAAGGAAACCTTAATAAAGTATACACCCTTAGATCCCACATATCTGGAAGCACAACTTATTTTAAAAGATAAGTTCATTATTCAGCGTGCTCCAGATATTAGAAAGCAATTACAGAAATTGGCAATAGGATCTTAGACTTCCCTTGATGACCTACTCAGAATAGCCTCCCAGGTCTTTTACAATTGAGACCAAGAGGAAACTTTCAGGGGCCAGTGAAAGGAAAGACAGAGGGATGCAAGATAGGCACAATTACTGGCAGCAGCTCTTAGGAGCCACCCCTTTCCTTCTCCACAGGATCCTCGAGCCCCTGAAGACTTCTGTCATCTTTGCAGAAGACCAGGACACTGAAAGAAAGATTGCCCAAGTAAGGGCAGGCCTCCAAAGACTCCTTGCCCTAGATGTGGTGGGAAAGGCCACCACATCTAGGGCATTCAGTCCTTGAATGCCCCAAGGACTGAAGGGACCTTGGAACAGACACTCTCCAAACAGTGGCCCAAGAATGAGGAGGGCTTCAGACTCAGCTGGCACCCCAGACAGTCACCATCAGTGGGGCTGAACAAATGGTTACTCTGGAGATAGGAAACAGGGCCATTCAATTTCTTTTAGGTGATGCCACATGTAGTTTTATTTATTTTTTAATAGAGGGACAGTGAGAGAGAGAGAAAGAGAGAATCAATTTTACTTAGTTTTTCATGTGGCTTTTGTTGCTTGGACACTTAATTGTATATGTGGTGCTGGGGTTTGAACCCTTGCCCTTGTGCATGCTAGGCAAGCGCTGTAACCACTGAGCCACTGCTCCAGCCCCCCACCTATAGTGTTTTAATGATGGTAGGCATACAACATGAGCCAGAAATAAACTCTGTTGCTTTGAGACACTGTTTTTTCAGTTCTTATGTGGCCAACCAGACTGATACATGAGATAAGTAAGTTTAAGAGTAGGGTGTAGAGTCAACTTGTTTCTGAAGTGTTGTTGTTACAAAGGGTGTTTCCATTCAGCCAACAATGGTCATGTGTCAATTGCTGAGCAAATACCATGCAGCCAGTACTATGGGGCATACCAGGAAGGTGTATCTTCTGCCTTCTAGAAGCTAATAATCTAGTACAAATACAAAAGTCTAAAATAAACTCTATTTTAATGGGATGAACCCTATTCTACCAATATAAACAAAATGTTACAGTAATTTGGAACAGACCTCAATAGTCCATCTTAGAAAACTCAGTAAATCTACTGTTGCTGTTTGGGTTCCCCAAGAAATAGATCCTAAGATGGATTTCTGAATGCAGAAGCTTTCTTGGGGAGTGCTGTCAATACCTAAGAGGAATTGAAGAAAGTAGAATTTGGCAGAAGGGAAATTTGGGCTATGCCATGTCCACAATTAAGGTCACTACTCACCCTCTGGTGATTCGTGGAACTAGAATGGCCCAGTTATCCTTAACTGGGTCAAGGGGACTAGATCTCTATAACCCAGAAGCAAATAGACATAGGACATGGGATTGCCCCAGGATCAGGGTATGTCTCCAGGTATGGAGCTCTCTTTAACCATTGTTAAACACTAGAAGTAGGGCTCATCTGCCACTTGTCAACTATTAACACTCCAGCAAACTGCAGAATATAAATACCTTAGCCATGATGGGGGGAAGGCTGGTGTGGGCAGCATATCACAATATCCACTGTACTTACAAAAGGAGAAGAAAACCAGAATGAGTTAAAGCACATCAGAAGAGGACACATGGTAAACAAGGCATAAAGGTGAGAAAGTCAATGGCATGTCCACTGATCTGGGTTGTTCCAGTATAGATGGAGAGGGGACCTATTTGGGAATGGTAGAAAAAGACATGGACATGTAGATTTGAATCACTTTAAGGTGTTACTAAGAGCCGTGTTGAGATATTTGGGTTGTCTTGTTGATAATGTAGGGCTGCGTAGGAAAGATAAGTGGTTAGTTGTGCTTTGTAAAGAATGTAGAGGAGTCATTGTAAAGATCCAAGGAAGTCAAGGTGCAAAAGACAAGGAGAGAAGCTGAGTAGGGCACCGAATGTGCTCATATGTGGTAATGGTGGACATTAAATCAGAAAAATATAGAAGGCCACCGCAGAGTCAGAGGAATTCAGAAAGGATAGGACTAGAAGCATATATCTGACAAATGTCAACACTGAGAAAATAATGGAAGCCAGGCAAGCTGATTAAGTCTCTGAACAGCTGAAGACAGAAAGCCAAAGGCAACGGAGACTCAAAACAATACTGCAATCAAAAGAAAGGAAGCAGAAGAGGCTCCCAGTGAAGCACGCAGCAGTAGAATGGAGAGGAATGTGAAAGACTCATTTCACATGGACTCACAGCAACCAGGGAAGGGATAAAGACAAGAAATCCAATGTGGAAAACAATGGAGACAGTTCAAGGAGGTTGAAACAATCCATTGGTTTCTGACATTCGGATGTCATTCCCAAGGCCTTTCAATATGGTAGAAGATAGGATTACAAATCAACTGAGCACTCTAGTTTAGATCAGGAATGTCCCCTGAAGGTCCATATATTGAAATCTTGGTCTCCAGCCATGGTGCTACTGGGAGATGGTGGAATCTTCAAGAGGTAGGACCTAGTGGGATTGCTTAGGTCATTGGTTGTGTGCCACATAAAGGGATATTGGACCCCAGACTCTTCCTCTTCTGCTTTCTCTTTCGTGTGCTGGCCATGAAGTAAATGGGCCTCTTCTGCCACATACTCTCACCATGATGAACTAAAAATAATAAGACTAAATCACTCATGGTCAAAACCTTCAAAACTGTGAGCCAAAATAAACCTTTCCTCTTTTTAAGTTGGTTATCTCAAGTATTTTGTTACCCTGATGGAACACTGATGAACACAGCAAACAGTAAGGAAGGGATCAAATGGGCTTCCCAAATTTCTTCACATCATAGCACACATAGAAGATTATCATTTTTATACATCACACTGCGATAGATAGACACAGGTCATATGGCTGACCAGGGGTTACCAACCCAATGGTCCTCTGGCCTGAGGGCATCAATATCTTGGGATTCCTGAAACTCTGACTACTAAAACACCAGCCTGTCAAGACACTAGGTGGGGAGATGTGCTCCAAAACACAGATCACTCATTTGAGATGATCAGCTGGCTAAGAAAGACCAAAGGACAATGGATAAAGGAGGAAGAAGGTTAAATAAAGTGATCTTCTGTCTCCCCAAGATTAAGGAGATTGTGTGGCAACAGAAAAGGCCATATAGATAGCATATCATTGGAGCCACGTGTGGTGGTGCACACCTGTAATCCCAGCAACTAGAAAGTCTGAGGCAAGAGGATTGCAAGTTTGAGGCCAGCCTTAGCAACTTAGGGAGGGCCTAAGCAACTTAGTGAGGCCCTATCTCAAAATAAAAAATAAAAAGGGCTGGGGATTTGGCTCAATGGTTAATCACCCTTGAGTTCAATCCCAGGTACAAAAAAAAGATAGCAAATCGTTTAAGGGACAGGCAAGGACACTGATGGAATGACTGTCCTAAAGGGAAAATCTATAATTCTTTCTATAAAACAGGATGAAAAAGGAGAAAGTAGATGATTTGGAGAAAGAGTTTTAATGCAAGAATAGAGGGGGAAAGGAAACTAACTACAAGTAGTTTGTTCTGAAAAGAGAATATCAGGAGTTGAAACTTAAGATGCAGGTAGTGATCTGTTCACACAGCACTTTTTTTTTTTTACTAGATGGATATAGAGTTACAATTGAGGGGGAAACATTATCAAACATTCAAGAACAAATGTATATATACTTAGTTATCCAAGCACCTTTTATGCAGAGCTGAAATATTTGGGTCCCATGAGCAGGTGGGAGAAATTCAGATGAGCTGTGGGAAGGATTCTTGGGTTAGGCAGTTGTGGATCCATAAGTGTGATGTGAAGAAGAGATTCAAGGCAAGGCAAGATAGAAAGAGAAAGTGGACATGAGCCTGCAACTATACTCCAAATGAGAGCCAAGGCATTTGTAGAAACAGAAGGACAAGAATGGATTCAGCTGATGTTTAACACTTAGAAAAGACAGTGAACAGAGAAAATTGAATGGGACAGTGACTATTACAGAAAGTGAGCATGTTGACCTAGCTAGCAGATGAACTGTATTAATCTAATGATAGATCATAAGAAAGGACATATCATCAAGGTTTAAATATATTTGACTACTGCTAATTATGAAAAACTCGGGAAGATTACAAAGACATAGGGCAAGACCCTATAGCTCATTACACAGTCTCCATCTCTTGCATTCAAATGGTTCCTTGATCTTTATATCCTCATGGAGCTCCTAGATCTTCAAATTGGACCATTTTGTTGGTATGTTTCCTACACAGTCTCTTTCATCACTTAAGGAAAGGATGTGCAAATTTGTTTTATTGTATTTTTAATTTAACTAGGGATGTTTTGAACTACCAGTTATTTTATTAAAAGCAGGGTGGGGGCAGTAATGAGGTTAAAATCCCAACCATTTTTAAGCAATTGGAAGTAATCAATGTGCATTTGCAACCCATTTCTTAATGTTCTTGGAGACCTCTGTTTTGAAATGTCCTGCTGTGACCCATGTGATCTGAGCAGAAGTGGTTTTGGAGAAATGCCTATATGAACTGATCACAGACTGAAGGAGCAAATGAATAGACTGTTGTTTGTGGTTCCTTTGAAACTGTCAGCTGTGATCCTTAAGGAATAAGTAAGCAGAAGTACAGACCCAAAATTTCTAAGCTGCTCTGATCTTTAGATTTAAGTGGAAGCCGATTTGCAAGCACAGCCCTGCATGCTGTGATGGTGTGCTTGGCAAGGCCGTTCACATTAATTCTGCATTGATCTTTAGACTAAAGCAGAGGCCACACATTTCTGTTTCTTTCTCTCTTTGGGATTGCGGAGACTTCAATCACTCACAATACCTCATCTCCTCTTCCAAGTTTTTAACAGAATTAGTTGATTAAGCACCATGTTACTTCTATGGAGGAGGGGTATTAAAGCTGTCCTTGAGAGAATGCAGGATACCAGCCCAGCACTCAGAAGTGTAAGAAGGAACCTGACTAGCAAAAGCTGCCATTTTCCAGTAAGTAGAACCTCCAACTCTGCTCAGAAAGGTAAGAGTCTGTATTATATGGCAGTCAGGCTCCTATCACTCTCTGGGACCAGCCAGGCATTTATCCAGGGGCCTGGGGATTCATGGAGCCACTTGAATCCTGGAAAAATACCCAGAGTTGTTCTACCTAAAATATGTTATTTTCTTATTTTTCCTTTACATGAAAAGAGTATTATCAACAGTAAAGATCTGCACACTGTCCTTAGCAACCCCCACTCCCAAAAGCCTGTTAACTATCCTTACTATCCAGGGCCTGAGAGAGACTGATTCCCAGTCATGCTTCATTGCATCAATAAAAACAACCCCACTTCTCAATCAAAGTCTATTTTAGTGGTTATGTTCACCATCATCAGCATCACTTCCCAATGCATTTATAGTTTTACTATTTCATTCATAAAGCTCCATTTTGTTTCTGTTTTTGTTGTTTTGAACATTTTCAAGCCCTATCCTTTGCAAAATTGGATGAAACCTTAGGAGAGAGTTTTAACAATCACAATGAAGGAAGCTAATATAAGGCCAGGTTCAAAAACTCCATTCTTATGAACTAAGTTGGATATTTTGAATTCTCAGTTTTGCAAGCATCTTACCTTTTTCAAAGCATTTTCACATGAGTTATCTTATTTAACCCATAGAGTATTAGCACAGAATACTTTCTTATTTTGCAGACAAAGAATGGAGACCAGAGAGCTGAAAGATTTGCTCGGATTCCCAGAGTGGGACTAGGTTCAGATCTTCTGTAGCCATGCCCATCTTCTGTCTGGTATACCAGACTGGAATGGACAGAAAGGCAGATCAAGAGGTGTTCTGCTTCTCTTGGTAAATTGCATCTGCATCTTCAGTTCTGCACAGGCCTAAATGTTCTGGGGCAACTCTCCCTCCTCCTCTACCCTTCCATTCTTCCTCCTCCACCCCTCCATTCTTCCTCCTCCAGTAGCCAAATAGCTGGAGTAGAGGAAGCCTCCCCACAGAAGTATTTCATTTCAGTTCCTTCATTTCCAGACTCCTAATTCACCCTTCCTACATCCATTTCAAAAGATCCATTACAATAGGCCTTTTTAGGTTTTTTTGTTAGACTTTTCTAAAGCCACTCTTTACATCTTTTTTGCTTCCATATATTCTTAAATGAGAATTTCACTACAGAGTGAATTCTGGGTCACTCAAAGGTTAGGAGGGAGAAGCAAAGTCTTGATCTTTCTCAAATCCCAGCCCAACATATGCTGATCAAGTTAGACTTAGAGTTGGATGAAACCCCTCTGTTTAATTAAGGGTTGGCTAAGGACTAACTCTGGCCCATAGGAACACAGCAGAGTGCTATTGTTGGAAACCAAAAATAATTATTTGGAAGTAGAAATAAAATACTTGCATATGTCTGAACTCCTATTGATTTACAACCATAAGGTAATTTGCTTTAACTGACTTAATTCCTGTTGCCTGTTAAATTCCCCTGTGCTTTTTAACTAATGTTTTAATTCCCTTTTGGGCTCTCCATGCCACCAAATCAAAGCAAAATTTATCTTTCTTTCATTTGCCAAAGCTGAGCAAATTTGGAAGGGAAAAATTACGAATAAAGGACAAAGAATTTTAAAGAAAATGCATTGTTTCATTTCAGCAAATTGGAACAGAGTACAAAGAAGCTTAATCATTATATTAAATCAAAGGAATGTAAATCACATTATTCACATTCATAAATTGCTGACAACATGTGGCTTTTGAAAGGCTTGGGATGGGAAGGCCTCTTGGTGGAGGGGTGGGGAGGAGGGACATACTCTGAACGTGAGTAACCCTTGTAGACAGGATTAAGAGTTCTATTTTTGTTCCTTTTCTTACAAGACAGCCATTTTTACAAGGAAATCTCAGATTGGCTCTTAGGCCGTTGGCATTTCAACAACTCATGAGAACTAAGAGGTGATCTGAGTCCTGAGCATCTGGCCGGTCTGAACTCTAGTTGCAGCCTTATGCCACCTTGGTGAATACTGATTCAGGGCTGGATGTACATTTTAACCGTACAGTAAATCTGCAAATACAGAATCCATAAATATTGAGGGTCAGCTGTATTATCATGATTAATCATGTGCTGTTATAAACAAAGTAACTATTACTGTTCCCTGTTTACAGATAATAAATAGATGCAATAAGGTATTAAGTTATAGAATGAGCCAAATCTAGTCCTGAATTGTACTCCAGGGACAGCTTCCTCATTACTGTTTATGTAAAGATACTCTGTATCTGGAGGCCACACTTCTTGACCATTTATTTCTCAAGATTATTTCTGTAAACCACAAAGCCCCTATATGTTGAAAGAGTTCAACCAGTTATTTGTGATCTTCACTACAATCCCACTTCCTGAAATGACTCCACTTAAAGACACTTAAAACTTATTCATAAAACAAAACTCGTCTCAGACCTTAAGGAATGAATAATTACAGTTATAGGCTAGGCATGTAGCTCAATGGCAGAGCTATTGTCTAGCATGCATGAGGCCCTAGGTCCAGTGCCTAGAACAGTTTCTGTGAAGTAAATTATTCACTGAAATAAAAAAAAAATAAGTAGAAAGAAAACAGCCTCTTTTTTTGCATCCTGGGAAGGAAACTCACAGAGTGCCTAGACATGTCCATTTTTTGATGAAGGAAAAGTAGGTAGCAATATGAAATATGTCCATCACAATCCACTGACCCAGACACTGCACACAGAGATCTCATCTATAATTCTCAATACTCCTATCAACAGGGTACTTGTGAATTTTATTCTATGCATAAGTAAATTGATACACAGTGCTTAAACAAATTGCTTATGGTGACGTAGCTATGAAGTGGGGGAGTTGGAATTTCAATCCAAAATTCTTATTCTTTCTGGGATGTAGGAACACTAAAATCCCCTTGGATTATATTTGATCAAACACCAAACTCCGAAAGAAATCTCTTCTGATGTAGCATTGTTATGGTTTGAATGTGAGGTGTCCTCCAAAATCTCACATATGACAATGCAGTAAGACTGAAGGGAAATGATTGGATTTAAGACCCTTGATCCAATCAGTGAATTGATCCCTTGATAAGGATTAACTGACAGCCTTAGGCAGTTTGGGTGCGGCTGGAGAAGGTAGATCTTTGGAGGTGTGCCTTATGGTCATATATTTTATGTGGAGAGTGGAAGGTCTCTGCTCCCTGGATCCAAGCCTTCCACCATGATGTTCAGGCTTACCTGAACCCAACCCCCAAGGAATGGAGCCAGCTTTCCATGAACTAAGACCTCTGAAACCATGAACCCTCAAATAAAACTTTCCTCCTTAAAATTGTTCTTGTCACATCAGCAAAAAACTTGACTGAAATTAGTAATAGTCTAGCAACTGCTACTAATTCCACACAGTTGTGAAACTTCAAGGAAAGTTTAAAAATCAACTTTATAAAATAAGTGTGCCTCCTGCAAGTTTCCTTATTCTAATTAGGTAAGCAGCTGAAATATTAACATAGGTAATTCTCTGAAATCATTCATAGTCCAAGCACTGATTACCATATTAGTTTCTCATATCAAAGCTGCAGACTTCTGGCTCAGGTTCATAAAAGCTCAGTTCAACTATACCCAAATGAACTGCCTACAGCTTTGTGAAAATTGAAATATGGATCTGATGGTGACAAACCCTTATGCTACTGATAAAAAGAGAATGTAACAAGGACAAAGGGAACCATCAGCCTCTTCCCTTAAAATTGAAGGCAACATTCACATGTTCAACATTTTCTTGAACATTTCTTCATTCAACATTTCTTCACTCAACATTTTCATGACCTTGAATTTTAAGCCAGAATCTATGAAGGTAGATGAAAGTATATATAGCTGGAGAGAATGATTTGCTAGGCTATCATAACAAAGATTCTAGTCCTTGAAGGAATTCAACTCGGATTCTCTGCTCAATACACAACCATGCAAAAGTAATTTAGTAGTACTAAAACTACTTTCCAACAGAAAAAAGAATGTGTGCTGACCAGTTGGCTACTACCCGATTGAGCTAGAAACTATATTTCTCATTTGAAATCAGTAAATTTGCTTCTTGTTAATGCAGCGCTTCCCTAAAAAAGTAGCTATGTAATTCTCAGTCTGACTAATTCTGGGCATGGACAGAATCAAGCAGAATCAAGTCTTGAATCTGCAATGCTGAGGATTGGTCAGGGAAGGTTGGTGTTCTCGCCAAGGAACTTCTCTCAGTAATGTCTGGACCAGACATAACTATGCTATTGCATTGCACAAAATCATCTGTAAATTGGATATGTGTGCATACATGCATGCACATGCATCACTAAAGACTTTTATCACCTCTCTATTCCTAGCTCCTCTAAAATTAATGATTCTACAATAACATAGCAGTCTACAAAAACAGAGTCAGACTAGTATTTCCCTAAGTTCATATTTCACTGATCATTTCCAAAACTAATCCTACAATTCTAACTTACAAATGGATGACTTCAAATAGAAGGGACTCAAGAAGTCAGTCAGCCCATGGAACGGTTCTGTACTGTTCCAAGGCCATGGAACAAAAAGCAGTTTATCAGACCTTTCCTCCTTTTCCCACTACTTTCAAAAAGTATCTGCACACCGCATGCATGCATGCATGTACATACACACACGTGCGCATACACACACGTGCGCATACACACACAGAGACAAAACATTTCTACTTTTATCTGTTTTAGCTAAAGGACTTCTGAAGAAGGTTACTTTGAACAAAGGGATCCTCAACCAGAATGTGAGAAAGTTGGGACCTAGAGAATGGAAAGAAATAATACAGTTTCACACAGCTAAGTAAAGGAAAATCAGATGTAGAATCTAGGAAAAACCAATCTGCTTTCTCTGGCACTGACGGCAATAAGGGAGAGAGAGAGAAGGAGGAGGAGGAGGAGGAGACCATGAAGAAGAACATGAAGAAGAAATGAAGGATAGAGAGATAGTAAGCTAAGAAAAATGCTCCAAAATTCAAAGGTAAGCCAGTTTGTAAACCCATACAATGTAGCTAGTAGCTAGCTTGGAATTATTGCTGGTTTTACTCACTCTTCCATTTCACTTTAAGTCAGTGCTCAAAAGATCCTTCCAAAAGAGAAAGATATTAGTAATTTTAGTAATATTAGAATATTAGTAAACAAGTTCAAGAAACTCCATGATGCACATAGATTGCTCATTTCAAAAGACTGGCAAATCAGACACGAGCTAGAAAATTTCTTGGTAAAGTTCATTATGGTTCCAGAGAAATGGAATGTGATTTTTTTTATTGTGATTCAAATATTATATGGATAAAAATAAACAGTATATCTAGTAAGACACATAAAGGTGATGCAGAAGTCTTTACTTTCATTATCACTCAAAAGAAAGGGATGGATGGGTGAAGAAGAATTTTCCATCTTCAATCAGTAAAAAAATAATGTGAAAAAATAGTAGACAATATTAAAAACCCAAGGACAAATGCTTACTGCTATTTTAGTCTCCATTTTGATAACATATTTTAAAAGGTCAACTATGATACAAAGTATGCATCATTTATGATGGAATGTAAAAAACTAAATTAATCCGAGGAAGGAAGTTGCTCAAGATTGCTTTTTGAAATTGTGTTCAAATCAGCAAAGGGCAATGGCATGTATTTGGGGGTAGGCCAATTGCTCCAAAACTGGCAGTAAAAAAGAAACTTCTCAAAAAGAGATACAGGAGACTACAGTTTAGAAGTAAAATCAGATAGGATTTTTTGATAGATGGTGATATGGTTTGGAGCTTTACAGGCTTAGATGACGGTACGTGACACAATTGAGAGGTGATGGAACATTTAGGAGGTGGGGTCTAGAGGGAAGAAGTTATGTCATTGGGGCATGACCTTGAAAGGTGAAAGGTATACTGGGACCTTGGCCCCATTCTCTCTCTCTCTCTCTCTCTCTCTGCACTTCCCAGATGCCATGAGGTGAGCAGTTCCTTTACCATGTACTCCCACCATAATGTACTCTACCACCACAGGCCCAAAGAAATGGAGCCAGGCAACCATGAACTGAAATATCTGAAATTATCAGCCAAAATAACCATTTCTACTTTTAAGTTGTCTATCTCAGGTATTTGTTACAGCAACAAAAAGCAACCTAACACACATGGGCAGATACAAAAGTGACAACATATTAATTGGCAAAAAATAGAAGACATAATTAGCATGGCTTCCTTTCTGACCAGGTTTTAGACAGGCTATTATGAGTTTTCTTTTCCACTAGACCTTATCCTTGGACGTTGTATTTGGCCTTCCCAGTCTGGCTGTGGCAAGAACATTCCTGAAACAATTTAGTAAGAATCTTCTTACCCTTGAGATCAGATCACTCTCTGCTTAGTTTGAATGTGTCCCTCAAAAGTTCACATATTAGGAACGTAGTCCCTGAATTCATGTGTTAGTGGTATTTAGAGGTGGAGCCTTTAAAAAGTGATCAGGACTTCCAAAAGAATGAAATACTTGGGCATTAACCTTACAAAGGATATTAAAGACCTATTCAAAGAAAATTATCAAACACTAAAAAAAGAAATTATAGAAGACATGAGCAGATGGAAAAACATTCCATGCTCATGGTTAGGCAGAATCAATATAATAAAGATGGCCATTCTACCCAAAGCCCTTTACAGATTCAATGCAATCCCCATTAAGGTACCTATGGCATTTTTCAGAGATATAGATAAAGCAATTCTCAAGTTCATATGGAACAACAGGAGACCCAGACTAGCCAAAACACGACTCTATAGAAAAGAAGAAATAGGGGTCATCTCAATCCCTGACCTGAAATCATATTACAGACCTGTAGTAGCAAAAACAGCATGGTATTGTTATCAAAACAGAACTGAAGACCAGTGGAACCGAATAGAAGATCCTGAGACAAACCCTCATATCTTTAACTATTTGATATTTGATAAAGGGGGCAAAAGTATAGTGTGGAAGAAAGATAGCCTGTTCAACAAATGGTGTTGGATAAACTGGACAGCCATTTGTACACAACTGAACCTGGATCCTTATCATTCACCCTGCACAAAAATTAAATCAAAATGGATCAAAGATCTGGACATTAAGCCTACAACTTTAAATTTACTAGAAAAAGAAGTCGGGTCAACACTACACCTTATAGGAGTTGGCAGGTTCTTCCTTAACAAAACTCCTATGGCACATGCTGTAAAATCAAAATTAAATGAATGGGATGCAATTAAACTAAAAAGCTTCTGCACAGCTAAAGATCTAGTCAACAGCATCAAGAGAGAACCTACAGAATGGGAGAAAAAATTTGCCTGCTACACCTTGGACAGAGGGCTAATATCCAGAATATACAGGGAACTAAAGAAACTAAAGTCCAAACTCGCAAATAATTCAATCGATAAATGGGCTAAAGATCTCAAAAGGAACTTCTCTCCAGTGGAAGTCCAGAAAGCCCTTAAATATATGAGAAAATGCTCTACATTATTAGTTATAAGGGAAATGCAAATCAAAACTTCAATGAGATACCACCTCACTCCTGTTAGAGTGGCAAAAATGAAGAATACAAACAACGACAGATGCTGAAGGGGCTGTGGGAAAAGAGGAACATTATTATACTGCTGGTGGGACTGCAAACTGGTTCAGCCACTATGGAAAGCAGTGTGGAGAATCCTCAAAAAATTAAGGATGGAACCACCTTACAACCCAGTTATCCCACTCCTGGGAATTTTCCCAAAAGACTTAGAATCAGCGTATTATAGTGATGTGGCTTCATCAATGTTTTTAGCAGCTTAATTTACTATAGCTAGATTATGGAACCAACCCAGATGCCCCTCACTTGACAAGTGGATACAAAAGCTTTGGTTCATATATACTGTGGAATATTACTCGGCCATTAGAGAGGATGATATTATAGCTTTCGAAATCAAATGGATGGAGATGGACAGAACTATGCTTAGTGAAGTCTCCCAAGCTCTGAGACTCAAGGGCCGAATGTTTTCTCTCATCTGTTGATACTAGAATTTATGGGGAAGCAGTAGGACAGATGGCTGACCTAACAAAACCTCAGATTGAATGACTTTCAGTGTAACAGGGAGATAGCTCCCTAGTATAGTTGGAGGTGTAGGGAAGGGGATGGGGAGGGGGGAGTGTATATGAAGAACTCATAGGAGTCTGGAGATTGGGAAGATGGGGAAACCATCTCAGAAGCCGATGTCATTCCTCCACGAGCTACCCATTTAATGCATGAGTTCTTCTGGGGGAAACTGCAACAGGTGAAACCCATGGTGGTTTATCTATGCTTTGGCATGACCCCTGGATAACAAAGTTTATATACATTGATTGCTACTGTTTTGACAATGTTTCCCCCTCAACTGTATCTCTGTATACTTCTAATAAAAAAAAGAAGTGATCAGGAGGAGAAGAAACACTTGTGCTAACACACTTACCCTGTCTCATGATGCCCTCCACCATGTTATGGTGCAGCATAAGGTCCTCACCAGGTGGTGAACAGATATAGGCAGAACCATGAGCTAAATGAATTTGTTTTCTTGATAAATTAGCTAGTCTCAAGCACTTTATTATAGCAAAAGAATATGAACTAAGATAACACTGAATATCTGATCAAATTTCCCATACCAATTCTTGATATCTCACCACTCTATCCTGTTATCAGTAAAAATTCCATTAAGTCACTTTAGCAAGAAGCCCTCATATCCTTTATATCTCCTCTTAGTATTTTTCCATTCTCTGACTCCATTTTTTGCTATAAATTGCCACCTATCCTTGTAATCAAAAGTGAACCCAGTTCTACGCTAAATTCTGTTTTCCCCTATTGTAATAGTTTCTAAATAAAAAATATTTCTACTTCTTCAACTTGTGTTCAGCTCTGGTTGTCTTTGACAACTCACAGTGCAATGTACCATGTCCTCCATATTTTCTACAAAGTAGCAGCCAGATATAGAAAATGGTTCAGGTTTACATTCAGTTTCTGTGTTCATCAGCTTTGTATTGCTGTGACCAAAATACCTGAAAAGAAAAACTTAGAGGGCAAAACATTTATTTTGACTCACAATTTCAGAGGTCTCAGTCCATCATCAGCTGATCTCATTGCTCTGGCCTGAGGTGAGGCAGAATATCATGGCAGAAGAGCATGGCAGAGGAAAGCTGCTCAGTTAATGGCAGCTGGGAAGCAGAGAAGGAGAGAGAAGGAAAAGCTGGGGAGAAGATAAATCCTCCAAGGGCACATCCCAAGTGACCTGCTTCCTCCAACTAAGTGCCACCTGCCTGTAGTCCATTCAGCTTTCAATGGATTAATCCATCAAGTACATTAATCCACTGATGAAGGCAGAGCCCCCATGATCCAAGCATTACCTAAAAATAACTCTCCTCTGAACCTTATTGATTAGGTACCTGCTTTCAATGCATGAGCTTTGTTTTGTGTGTGTGGTGGGGGTGGGGAGGTGATGATGGTATGTTTTGTGGTTGGAAGTCCCCATTATGTCTGGTTGTTTCTTTTTCTCTGATGTTAGTAACCCTTATGTTCAATCACTACATCTCTCAATGGTAATATTCTAATCCTTTTTTTTTAAGAGAGAAAGAGAATCAATTTTATTTATTTCTTCATCTGCCCTTTGTTTTCCTGACACGTAGTTGTGTATGTGATGCTGGGGTTCAAACCTGTTCCTTGCACATGCCAGGCAGGCACTCCAACCACTGAGCCACCACTCCAGCCTGGTAAATTCTAATTCTATAATTAATTTTTCCATTTATTACCTCAGATGCTACAATAATAAATATAATAAAATGCTTTCTCTCATTCACAATTGTTTATCCAGTATTGCATTTCATATAGGAAAAATGCTTGATTCTTTCCTTACTCATTTTCTCAAAATAATAAATTTATCCCCTTGCATCCTTCAAAAGTGACAAATTGAATAATTTGATTACATTAAATGTTTTATTTTCTCCTGATATATTCATATTGAAATATGATGATCATTTAATTTTCTTTTCCTTATAACTCACTTTTTTCTTTTTGTCAAGATGCTTAAAGTGAATTTTTTGTTTCTTTGTTTTACTTTAACCTTAAGAAGTATTAGCATACTGTGTCCTGGTTTTTGTAATTTGGATTCGATGTTATCAAGTATGCAAGGTTTTTTTGTGCTTTATATTTCAAAACATTTTTTTTTATTTTCAGGAAAGTTTTCTTTGCTTATAGTTTAATTCCCATGTTTTCTTGATTTGATTTTCTTTTTCAAGGATTTAAACAGGATGTTGGACCTTCTTTGCCTGTTTCAGTATCTGTCGCTTCCATGGAATTCCTTTTATCTCACTTGCCATTTTTTTTATTTTTAAAAATTTTATCTTTTTCAGTTTCCATTTATATCAGGTCATAATCATATGTGTAATCATATTTGTTTCTTCTCTCATTTTTTTTCTAATTTTAGTCCTTTTTTCTAAAATCATTTTTCTTCAATGTGAAAGTTTTTCCTGAGTTGTGCCATTACTTTTATTCTTAATTTAATACAGTTCTGTTTTGTGATTTTTTTCATGTTTTATTTTTCTTAGTGTATTTTGACCTGTTTTTAAATAGTAAATAACCATTTTGATCTAAATGTGCCTTTAAAATATTTTTCACGTCTTCAAGGATACTATTATCTGTAGTCTTTTTCTTATACTTCTTGTTCTTATAGTACTTTTATGAGACTTAGCCTGCATGTTATCCTATTGCCCACATTTTTGTTTGTTTTTGTGAAATCATGTTCTTGAAATTTAAATAGGCAAGATTTAAGATAGCATTTCAACTTAACAGAGCTTTCTTTTTTTATAGTTTTGGGGTAATGTTAAAATATCTGACAGTTTTCTTTTTGATACCTCCTGACTACCCCATCCCCAAATTTTTATCTTTATCTATTGTTTCTACTGTCCTGGTCTTAGTTCATTTTGAATCTACATCCAGCAGTTTCTCCTCCACGTGAGGCAGTGTTCTAAAGCAGCTGTCGAGCCCCCAGAATTCACAGGGCCCTATACAGCTGCAGACCCCAAGCTCTCACTCTGATCCCACGCTCTTGTAGTGGAGAAAGCTCTCCAACTTCTATTTGTTGTCCTAAAATTTGGACCCGTATGCTTTCTAGTCAACCCATGCTGGCTACAGTGGGTTCCTCTCTTCTCTGCTTCACTAAAAGCTCCATGGCTTTCCACTGCTTCCTCATGCTTATCCCATGAAAGTCTTGAGGGTTTTCATGGTTTCTGTCCACACAGTAGCACTTTAGGGTTTAGGAGCTTACCCTGTTATTTTTATTGTAAATGTCACCCATGAAATTTAAATTTTGAAATCTATTTTCTATGTGTGGTGAAGAGGTTATTCAAGGAAATCCAAGATTTTAAGGCTGTCTCCATCTTCCCAGAATGTCTCTTTGATCCTGCATAAAGAAAGTTTTGTTCTGCACAAAGAAACTGGGTTGTGACAACAAAAGTCCAGGAATATAAAGTTGAGTTCCAAATGTTATTTATAATCCTGCATGGGGGTTGATACATCTGTGGTTTAAGAGTAGCAATCAAATAAGTATCGACTATTTTTTTTTGTAATTATCAAAAACAGGTATAATCTTACCAGCTTGAAGCACAAAATCTCAGTCCCTAAAATACAGAAAAATCTAAAATCAATATTTAAGAAACACTAGTGTTTTAAGCACACACAAACACACATACGCGCGCGCGCACATACATGCATGTGTTCATATCATCTGACTGATGGGGTTCTTCTTTCAGAAGACATTTCAGAGAATGATAGATGGTAGAGACCACCTTGGTTCTGGTATACGTTAACTTTTTAATTACGTTTTCTGAATAGTAAGTAACAATTTGAATTATTGCAACAAAGTGATTTCTTTTCACCTAAATCTGGACCAGTTTATTCTTGTGTTTTGTTATTTTAAAATATTTGATCTGATTTAAAAGAAACGGAGAACAAGTAGAACATTAAAATCAAATATTTTTTGAAAATTGATTCCAAAAAGTTTGGTGAAAAGATGTTCTCACAAATCCTTAAATTAAAAAGTGTGGAAGCTAACCACGGATAGCTACAAAGCCCTCCTCATTTGTATCAGCATTTATGCAAGAGGAAGTGGAGGGAAGACAAGGAAGCTCCAGACAGCCTTGGAACAAGAGAACTCTACACTACCTGCAGGTGCTCACTGGAAGCAGAAAGTGTGCTGGGCAGCTGGGAGCAAGATGGGATTCCTGCCCAACCCGCGTTATGGAGACTGCAGCCACAGCAGCCAGGTTCTTCAATTACCAACCAGAAATAAAAGAGATGGAGAGGAAATCCATAAAGTAGAAGACATTTCAAGAGATTTATCAATCAGTGACACAGATGGGGCCTTTTGTGGATACCAATCTAAATAAACCAACTAAAATAAATTAAATTGACAGCCACTGAAATATGGATGATGAATAGATATTTAATTGTATTACAGGATCAATAGGTTTGTTTAGATTGATAATAACATTGTTGCTGTGCTTTTTAAAATAGTCCTCACTTTCTAGAGATGCATCCGAAATATTTCCAGGTGAAATGATATGCATTAAGGATTTACTTCAGAATAAACCCATTGGCAGGTAGTGGGTGGGAATATAGAAGAGGAATATTATGCCTGTGATGATTATTGTTGAAGTCAAGTACATTGTGATTGTGTACTCTTTACTTTTGTATGTGTCAAATTTTCTCATAACAAGAAACACAGAGAAATCATTTATTTAAATTGTTATTTAAAGAAATTAAATAAGTTAGGCATGGTGGTGCATGCCTGCAATCCCAGTAGCACAGGAGGCTGAGGCAGGAGGATTGCAAATTCAAAGCCAACCTCAGTCACTTAGTGAAGCCCTAAGCAACTTAACAAGACCCTGTTTCAAAATTAAAAAAAGAAAGAAAGAATAGGAAAAAACAAAAGGAATAAAGTTACATAGTGTTACACCAATTGAAGGAGATGTGTGTCTTTGATGAAGCAAGAAGATAAGACAGATACAACTCAGGCACAGAAAGCCATGCAGACCATTCTGTGGGGATGCTAAATAATTTCTTAGTCTCTTAGAGACTAAGTCTAAAGGAGAAAGAAAGCCAGATAAGCATTATATTTACAGAGGCAGTTAATTAAATAAGTTGAAGATAGAAAAACACAGATCAGTCATTCTAATTAAACAGTATTTTTAAAGAAAAATGATGTGCATTTATTAGCAACATAAAATGTAAAACAGTTTAAATCAATACTATTCCAATACTATTTGTAAAGAGGAAACATTCAAATGAGATATCAAAAAGCAACAGAAACTAAACAGTACAGTTATTATTATGGAAATGGAATGGGAAAGGACAGGAGGTCTGAGCAAGCCCTTCGTTCATCCTTCATGAAGGAATAGGGGTGAGTATAGGTAACCTGAGGCTGGGAGTGGCACAGGGTTCTCATTTGGGTCTTTTAGTTTACACTTACCACACCTGGATCCTAATTTTTCTGAGCCTCAGTTTCCTGTTCTGCTCCATACTCCAAGTTTTCTCCAGGATTGGGTGCAGAATTTACAAAAGCAAGTTTGCTTTGTCAACTGTGGAGCCAGCACTTTCCATCAACCAAGGGACTGCAGTTCCTGGCACATAATGGGTGATTAATAAATCTGACTCTAGTACTGAAGCTCTGGGCCATTATAGTTTAAAGGCAAACATGAGACAACTCCTGGCATCAGGATTTTCTCCTGCATTGCATTTCAAATGCTTCTTGTAAACTAAAGGCTCAGCAATTTTCACTCAGCGTTACAAGGCCAAGAAGAAATCAGGTTGCAAATTGGCCTTGGGACTTTCTGGTATTATTTTGACTCTTATTTGAAATATTGTTTTATTAAAAGAAAAACTGTTCCCAGTGGTTTTATTGTAAAAAAAAAAACACTGTAATTATTAAGAAAGAACCCAAGTATCAGGATTCAAATCTAAGTTCCATCACTTCCAAGCTCAGTGACCTTGAGAAAACAGCCTTACCTCTGTACACTTTCATCTCTTCACTCTCTATTTGGCCTGTTGTAAAGATTAACTTACCTGGATATGGTGGCACGTACCTATAGTAATACCTCAGGTACCCGAAAGGCTGAGGTGGGAGGATCACTTCACCCCAGGAGTTCTGGCCACTCTTCAGACTGGGCAACATAGCAAGACCCTATCCCTAGATAGATAGATAGATGATAGAAGATAGATAGATGATAGATAGATAGATATAGATAGATAGACAGATAGATAGATAATAGAGTGATCAATAGATGATAGATAGACAAAATAGATAAAATTTTTCATACAAAGTGTTTAGCCAGTTCCAAAACACAATGAATGATTACAATATTAATAATTTTAAAATTACTACCAGTATTGTTACTATTATTTTTAAGAGAGAGGGAGAGGGTTAGAGAAAGAGAGAGAATCAATTTCATTCATTTTTTCATCTGGTTTTTGTTTCTCTGACACTCAGTTGTGTATGTGATACTGGTGTTCAAACCTGGGTCCTTTAGCATGCCAGGCAAATGTTCCAACCACTGAGTCACTGCTCCAGCCCCTGTTGTTACTATCATTAACAATCATGCTGGGTCAATGATTCTTTGAGGTCATCTGTTCCCAAAGTCACTATGGTTTTAACAAGACTAAATGAAGCTTTAAGTTGAGCACAGAAAGTGCACAATGTATAAAAGGAAGGGATATCAATGACACTGCTTTGGGGACAGTCTCCTAGAAAGCTGCACCTCCTATCCACATGTTTTCTCCTATCAAGTATGATCATAGATGATCACCTTAAAGAATAAAATTGACAGAATGGATCTGAAAACACTGTCCCAAATTTTACAGCTACTGAAAAAAAAGGATGACTATAATGGTTAATGTCACAAACCATAGTTTATAAAATTCACAGCAGGTACATTGTTTCTTTGACCACTGATAACATGGTTCCCTATCCCATAGTCTTAGTAATTCATTTAGCCACAGTGTGAAAATTGTGCTTAAGTTCTGTACAGATAAGAGCCTGTATAAGAAAAGCAAATACATGTATTCC
The DNA here is from genome assembly GCA_004027875.1 of Aplodontia rufa. Taxonomy (NCBI): domain Eukaryota; kingdom Metazoa; phylum Chordata; class Mammalia; order Rodentia; family Aplodontiidae; genus Aplodontia; species Aplodontia rufa. The sequence continues at coordinate 24,849 of PVKS010017730.1, forward strand.
CTTCTCCTTTCTCAGGTTCAGGATAGAGAAATTATAAGGTAATCGTTCATACACTTAAAATTGAGGAATGCAGTTGGTTTCAATATTGAAGATCACTTCCTTCTTAAAGTTTTGCAGATTCCTCTATGAAATATTTTCTCCTGCCCTTCCTTCTTATGTACAAGATTTCAATCAGTTCAAAATTTCTGTTTTCTCAAGAACTCCACTACAGTGAGTCATCCCCTTCAGAACCCACCCTTTGCCTATATGTCATGGAAAAATTAGGACCAGCATTCAGGTGAGACCTGTAATTAATAATTTATATATATAAATAATTTATATATATAAAAAACTATATATAGTTTTACCAGAGAGCATACAGATTCTCCAACTACAGGGTCAGAGCTAGAATTCTGTTGTGAGATAGGAGTCTCCTTCCTCCATGGAACACAATGGTGAGGAGGCAGTGCTCAAGCAGGTCACTTCATTGCTGATGTCCACAAAGTTCTCATAACCCTGATCATTTTCCTCAGCAAGCCTTCCCAGCCTGTAGCCAGATGTCACACGTGTCCTCCAGCAAGAACCTTTGGACCAAGACCACTATAAAAATAACACAGCTCCATGCAAATGGAATATGCTTGGTTTGCTTATTTATTACCCAACTGAATAAGGCAGAAGATGGCTGTATTCACACTCTTCTGTCTTTTCTGATTATTATTTTTTGTTGTTGTCATTTGCAAGCAAACCAACAGTGCTCAACAAAAAGTATCTCCTAACAAATGTTCTTCTTCTGGAATCAGCTTTGGGTGCATGTGGCCAACTGTGTTCAATTTAGTGCCCTATATGAGTCCAGTGGTCTGGCCTTGTTAGGGGTAATCTACTTTAACCGAAAAGAACTGTAGCAATTATTTTGGACAAAAGGACTTCTACTGTCCTTGGAGTGCCTTCAGACTAATTCATTTCAATTGAATTCAACAAATGTTTACTGAGTATCTCCAATTTGTGCAATTCAGCTTTGTTCTGACTTCAAGGATTACACAGATTATTAGGAATTACAAGACAAATAATAAAAACAATTACAAGGGAACAAGTAACAAAAAAACTTTCAAAAGATAAAGAGATTGTGTTTGAATAAGGAGTGAGAAATATCTATCCCTCTCTCTCTCTCTCTCTTTCTCTCTCTCTCCCTCTCTCTCTCTCTCTCTCACACACACTCAGCCTTAAAGGATGAGTAGATTTTTACCTCAGAGATGCAAGAGAGAAGGATGCTTTTAGGCAAAGATGACATGATTTTTCTGATTGGCAGTCTTCCTCTCGTTATTATCAGGAGCTGCTATCACATGACCAAAAAATTTTAAGCTCACATGGAAAAAATTTAGAATTTTATATTGATCCCATATTCCACATGAGCGAGAGAAGTTTGGACAGTAGCAGATGGTTGTTTAGTATATGCGTGAGTGCTCAGGGTATTCTGAGGAAAAAGGTAAAAGGAGTTGGGCTGGACCTGTTGGGAAAGGATTTTCACAGAAAGTGCCAGCTGATAGGACAATTGTTCTAGCAATCATATACATGTTGTACAGAATGAGGAGAGACTAAGAGCACAAAGATAGGCTGGGGGAGTTTGAGTGGAGACAGTGTTCTTAATTTGGAATGAAAAGTAAAGATTTGCCCCACTAGGTAGTTCTGTAAGCCTGGGCATACCACTTAGCCACTCTGAGCCTTGGTTTTTAATATCACAGAGATGTTCATTTACCTCATCTTAATAAGGTAGATGAAAGTCCTCATCCAAGTTTGAACACTACTCAGATTTTAGGTACTAAGTATTACAATTAGTGATGAGAAAAGTGTTGTATTTATCTTTATCTGAGGCACACTACGCTGGAATAGAGTGGAGGCAAGGAAGTCTAGACAAAAGGGAACAGAGGTAAGACACATTGAGGATAAAAAGCTAAATTTGGTCACTGATTAGATTGTTGGAGACTGTGGCCACCGAGCTAAAGGATTTTTTAAAAATTGTTTTTCTCATTAGTGGTAATCAAAGAAAACAAACTTCAACATATGAATTTGCAAGCCATCAAAATAGCAGCCTTTGTCACTGAAGCTACTTCTTGGCTTGCATTTCCCACCCAACTTTATAACCCAAGACCCCAAACTGATATTACAGCTTCAAATTTTCTTTCTCTTTCTCTGCTCTGCAACTGACTGAAGGGACATGGAAAAGCACATAATTTGGTGGACGAAAAGGTACTGCCATTTATCAACTTCTATTTTCAAGGGCAAGAATGACAAATGGAATGCTGAGCCACTGTTACTGGTACAGATAAAATATGTTCTAAAAATTGATAGGACGCACACCCACTATTCTCCCCATTGCCAGCCACCAATATGTCACCTGTCACCAAGCAATAACAGCCCCCAACTGCCAGTGGCCAGGTATTGATTTCTCTCTTGTAGTCAGTAGCAGTTGAACTCGTGCGCCTATCCACAAGCGTGCGTGCACACACACACACACGCACAGAGTATACTTTAAGCCTTACAGTAAAATGAATTAAATATTTCTCTCCCAAAAAAGTTCATTTCTAGTATGAGATTTTTTGCACACATATTTCTTAAATAAGACTATTAAATTGCTTAGGAGGAGATTTAACCACCCCAGTCCCACATTCACTTGCACAATGACTAGATTAGTGCTAGCCATGTGGTTTCTCTCAATTCTTTACAATATGCTTTGTAATGAGTAAGTTCTCTAAGTTCCAGAAAGAGAACAGATAAACCATTCCCAGGATGGCAAAATTCCAAAAAGCAGGCATTATCTCCTGTGCAAATCCAATTGTATATACCTTTCAAAGTTGTCCATTGTTTTGAATTATGTTGTCTAGCTTTCCTCTATTAGAGTGTATAACAGAGCATGAACTATATTTGGCAAGATCTATGATCTAAGAGCAGGCCATACCCTCACTAAATTATGACATAAGAAAAATTATGTCTTTAATATCCTTGGGTCTCTCTTCTGGACATTTTTTCTTACCTGGTTAGCTAAACTTTTCTTTCTGGGACCTCTTTGAGGCATCTCTGTCTAATAGTAAACTCTCATCAAGATCTTTCTTGTCGTATCCTGCTTCAACATATATCTTATTTTTCATTCCTTAAAAGACACGGCCTACGTTCATGAATATTATACCAGAGTTTCCTTGGTGGGCATATAAGGTCTTGTGGTAGCCAGAGACATTTCCAATACTCTTCATATCATATCCTCTGAATCACATTCAAGGTGCTGTGCAGGTAAAGAAAAATATATCAAATTACCTAGTGAGCAACCAAAGGTCTACTAATGAAAAGAATTATGAGCACTATCTCTCTGCTTGAATAAAGAAATAGAGTCATGCTGAATGTAGTTTATCCTGGTTGCAGTAGCTGATTGTACACATTTATTCCCCAACTTCACATCTAGAGACATCATGTTGGCAATTTAAAAATCAGCGATGGTGACAGTATTTACACCGTGGCAACTGGCAAATGCTACCTATCAGGACTTCTCCTGCACTGCTCAGAGGGCCAATTTACCATATCGTTCTTATGTAGAAAGAAATGGCACCTTAAATTTTTAATTTTATGGCCCACTCTTTTCCTCACTAGTTCTCTTACCTTGCCAAAACAACGTTCAATAATTTGACCACACACACATCTATATCTGCTGTAACTCGCTGTAACACCTAGCTCAGCCATATCCTTCTCGTTCAGTGGTACATAACCTCTACATTGCCTGACATACACAATATGAAAAATATTAGCTGACTAGATGGAAATACACAGACGCATTTTACATGTACATGCGTGACACATATACACACACATACATCTGAGTCCGAGTTAACATGAAAGAGATATTTATGAAAAACACTTCAATTTAAAAAGTCAATTTAATTTTTTTATGTTAGAATATTTGCTTGGTGTATTGCCAAAAGCCTAAAATTCCTGGAGAAGTGAATATTAACAACTGACAGAATCAGAGGCTATTTAAATATTGTGAAAAGCATATTATAGTATTTTTAAGTTTTATCATCCTCTTAGGAAAAAGACTAATTTCCAAAATGAAAGCTGTCCAAAATAAATCTTTGCAAGTCCTCGAAATGTGCTAGTGAGTTTAATCGGTGAAACTGCCTCAACTTCTCCCTGCTTTCAAGTCAAGATCACTGCCTCTCCCCTTGCCTTTCTCATATCACTTCCTTGCCTTCCATGCACGCTTCTGTCAGGCTCCCCAGAAGGCATCCTGTGAAAGATGGCTTTCCGAATCGCAATCTCCAAGCCACTTGTCAGTTTTTTAATCCCTCTGTGGCATCTGGCACAGCCATGCTCCCCCGGAGTCTCCTGGCCACTTTTGACTTCGGCCCACCTGCCAGCGGGTGTCAGCACCCCTCTCATGAGTCCCTCCAAGCCACTGCCTGCTCCTCAGCTCCTGGCTCTCACTTTCCCTGCCCTTTGACTCTTGACCCCTCCCTGAGCTCCACACTTTGGCTGCTATCCCCCACCTTGCTCCTGGGATTATCAGATCCCCAGAACATAGAAGGCTCTTTGTTACATGCATATCACGTAATGAATTCACAGTCACACATACACCTAGTTACACACTTGCATGCACATGCTAATGATGTACTCCCTTCTCACTCCTTGGCACTCATCTGTGTGTAGATGGACTGCACTTTCAGTATGAGGCTGTCTTCGTCGCAATGTCCCTCTTTGCCTGTAGGGGGCAAAGGGTGCCTCAGTTCCTAAAGCTCTTCATAAAAGTCTCCCTGCCCCCTCCCTGCTTTAATTAAGGAAGACGCCACTCTTGTTTTTACCACTGTGGTCATGTGGTAACAGGTCCCCTCCCCATCTGTCCTTCCCTTAACAGTGGGGGTGACTCAGGCACTATCTTTGGCCTTCTCCATTCTCTCCCAAAGTTATGTCACAGAATCCCACACCTTCAACTATCATCTGTACACAAATCTATACTGACACCAAAAGCTCATAGGCTACACCTAACTTTTTATCTTTTCCCTCAAACACATTTTCTTTCTCTTAATGGCACCAGCAGGACCTAATCATCCTGCGAGAACTCCGGAAGACAACTTTTCCCTCTCTTCCCAACTTCCATTCATTCACCACATTGGAGGATTCCCTCTCTGTAGACTTCTCAATTTATTTCTCTGCATTCCCAGTGCTTACAGCCACAGGTCAGGTACTGAGCAGTTCTCATGAGAACTCTCACAATAAAAAGCTACCTGACCACCCCACAGGGAGCCTTTCTCCCCCAACTCACTTTCTGCGCTTATCTTTCCAAACCCCAATAGGATGACATCACTTGTATTTCTCTTTCTGAAGTAGTTTACACACGGTTATTAGTAGACTTCCTACAGCAGAATCATCTAAAACTCCAACTTATAATACAAATTTCTAAGACTGCTTCAAACCAATTGAATCAAATCGGTGGTCCCAGAAGACGACAGTTCAGTTAAGCTCCCGGATGAGCCTTCAGCCTACTAACACTCCAAAGCTAGTGGCCTGTGGCTTTCTGTGCAGGGAGTTTCAGGTCTTTCGCTGTCTGCTCCTACAGTCTTCTCCTCTGCTTTTACCATTGCCTTCACCTCATGACCTCATTCTCTAGCCTTTCTCCTTGGCCCTTGTGTAGGTGTTCCTTCCTCCAGTAGTGCTCTCTCTCTGGTCTTCAGCTGCCAGATCTGACTAAGCCCCAGATTCACCTACTTTTTGAGATATTCTGTGATGCTTCAGGTTACATCCAATTCCTAGCTCCTCAGAACCTCTTCTGCCTTGATGGCAGTATATCTCAGCGTATAACAGCAACTGTTTTAGCACCTATTTCCTTTTCAATCAAGTATTTCTTAAAGGCAGAATCCAACTTTTACTTATCTTTTCACATGCACCCCAACTCTGAAACATAGTATGTGCTCAATAAAAATTTTTGAATGAATGACTAAATAAATAAATGGTATCCTTACCTCTACAAACATCAGACGCCATGGATAGCTGCATTTAAAAAATATTTAAATCTAAACTTACTAATGCTTAAAGGTTTCTGATTAATCTAAAAGTGCTATGCATTCCATTAGACCAAGAGGACATAAGTTTCATTCCTGATATCCAGAGGATATCACAGAGACAATTCTATCCAAATCTCACCTTCCAACTAAGCATACAGAAACAGATTTAGTTAGTTTGTGTTAATAGACTCATTCTTGGAAGAGCCAACATCCAAGATCTGAGTCTCAGACTAATGGTAACTAAAGATATTTTTTTTTAAAAAAAGCTGATGTCAGGAATATGACAGGGATACCATAAAAACAAGTCTGGCTTGGAATTGCCATCCAACAGTTGATGGTATTATTTGCATAACCCCTGAGTTGGTGGATTATCCTGTGGACCAGGGATAGGAGTGAACCATCTAAAGAGAAGGAAGTCACATGATCCCTTCTTTCCAAGAGTTTAGTCTAGTTAGATCTACCTAAATGTTGCTCATGGCAAAAATCCAAGTATAAAAACAAAGTAGTATGATGGAAACTGCAATTTGGCCTAATATAAAAATGAAGTCGACAGTTGCTGAGGGACATGAAAGGATTGGAGATTTATTTATAACCACAGCACGCTGTCACTAGCAGGAACTCAGGAGACCATGTCAGTGTTTTCATTTTACAAATGAAAATGAAGTATAAAGTTAGGTGACTTTTCCAAAGGCATTCGGTTTATTTGACCAGAAAATTTTCCTCATAGAAATGAGATAAGCCTGGAAAGAGAAGATGAGTTTTGCACAGGGATTTTGGGGGGAGGAAGAAGCATAAGTACACAGGAAAAAAATGAAGTTTTTGAGGAGGGAGAAGAGGCAAATGAACAAGTTTGAGATATAAAAGCAAAATGAGCCAGTATGAAGCAGGGAGGAAGAACAGAAGCCAGGTAGGTGCCTGGTGGGAGGCAGAGATGAGTCTTTATGAATTGGAGCCCTGGGACAGGGAAGGAGCAGATTTTGGTATGGATACCATGGAGTTATGTGCTCTGCGATGAATCTCCGTGCCATCAGAAGCAACCCCACTCAATCACAAATTGTTGGAGCTGCAAGGACCGTTGAGGATAACCGATGTATTCATCTTCCAGAGGAATCAGTCTGGGCTAAGAAGGAGACAATGCAAGTGTGTGGTCTTCTGAGACATGCTTATTTTCATTTCAAAATACATCAGTCATATGTTTTTGAGCCACTTATTGAAATTCTCTGAGCTTCCATTTCCTTTCCTGTAAGACGGAGAAATTTCCATGCCATAGAGTTGTTGTAAGGTTTAAATTATCACACATTGTTCACCTGGCCTAGTGCTGAGCTTGTGAATGGGGCTTCAGTGAATGCTTCTTTCTTCTCCCTTGCTCCAGGGAGGAGTCTCAGTTACCCAAGGTCACCAGCTGATGGGTAGCAGAGCCAGAGCAGAAATCCATATGTGCTGGCTTGAAACCCAAATCTCCAGCCTTGGAACAGACTGCCTCTCTTGGGGACACACCAGTTAGGCTTCCACCCAAAGTACTTAGGACCCTTTTCAAAAGGAAAATTCTGAATTTGCTGTGAGAAACTATGAGAATTCATAATCAGAACCCCATTTGCTCTCCTTCCTAACATTTGTCTCTAGTGAGCTCACAGCCTCGATGAGGGGGAAAAAAATCTCATTCCAAACAAACCAAAAATAAAGACAACAGATCAAAGACAAGACCTCCATGAAAGCACGTCAGCGAAGGACAGAGGATACAAACTTTTTTTTTTCCTAGATGAAAAAGCTATTTTAGCTCCATGATTTTCTAGGGATTACAATAATAATGGTCTGGATTACCAAGACAATTCACATCTGAATATTCTCGCTATTTTTCACAACTTGAGGACTGGTAACTGAATTGTTGAAAACCAGTCATCTCTGGTCAGGCAGAAGTCTGAGGAAGATAAAGACTCCTAGGTTACAGAAGGTTTTTATCAATATGATAGAAGCAGCTGGATATCCTTAAGGAGAGGAGCTACTGCAATGTGGCATTTAAGTCCTGGACAGCATGTAAACATTAAGACTTTAAAATACAAACCTTAATTTAATGAGTACAACTAGAGTTCTTATCAATGATCCGGGCCAATGCCCTGTTTGTTGTCAATTTAAAGTTAGTAAGGTACTCTAAGTTTATTCAAATTTATTAAGGATTTCCCAGGTTCAGAGAATTTTCTGACACTAGCATTACAGAGGTGACTAAGACAGGGTCCCTGTTTTCCAAAAGTGTTTAAATCCTAAGTTGAATTATATCACTTATCTGCTGTAAACCTTGCACGGTCTCCCCACCTCAATCAGACTAATGCCAAAGTCCTTAGGTAGCCACCAGTTTCTACCTGGTTTCTTCTGTTCTTCCCCATCGACCTCATCATCACTACTTCTCTCTCTTGCTCAGGCCATTTGAGTACATGAGTCTCTCTGATAATACTGAATATGCCAGGCATTCTCCTGCCTCTGTTAGTGAGTGCATCAGGAGGGAGGAAAGGGGGAAGTCAGGGTGGGAGGGAAAAAATCTATATTCTGTACCTATCAGTAAGAGAAAGGGGCCATGGGAAGTGAGGACGGAGGGGGGTGTGCTCAGTCGGATATTGGCCAAAATATAGCGTTGTATTGTGTGCATGCATATTATATAACAGCAAATCCATCACTATGTACAACTTTAATTCACCGATAAAAATGTGGGGGAAAAAAAAGAAAAAGAAATGGGATCTGTGAAGAAATGTGAGAAATCATTGTGATTAAAAGAAAACTCAGAAGTTGACCTAAGAACCTGCCTATCAAAAGTTGTCTTTTGAGTGCTCGTGAGGTGAACGATGAGCACCAGGTTAGCCAGGTGCATATCTTCCCTAGAGGGATAGTCTGACCATGACGGCAGCAAAGAGAAATGCCACCAAAGGGTGTCTATAACACTATCCATTTCCACCCCACCTGATGCCAGCAACTCCCAGCATATTGGCAATGTGCAGAACCTGGTCCATTGTGTAAGGTGACACAGTCCCCACTGTGAGGAAATACTGGCTTATCAAAAATCGAGAATCCTTACAACTGAGGCCAAGCACTCCATCACACCTATAAATGATCCTAATCTCAATTCTAGGGTATCTTCCCTTAGGTCAGCAAATCATAGAAACTAATTTAAACTCAAACTGATATATGCAAGATCACAGGATGATTTTATTACCTAGAGTCTAGCTCAGTGGATAGAAGGAGACTTGTTCAGCCTTTATTCCACATTCTACTGAGTCAGCCTTCATTCACTTTGGTTAGTTCCATGCCCATGAAGTCTCTTGAAAATAGGAAAGAGGAGCTCTAGACCACTGGACAAACAGCCCTAGTCTCCCAGCTTCATTTGGTAGCAGAAGTGCTAGAACCCAGGACAGCCACCTGAGAGATAGCACGAACTCAGTCTCCAATGGATTCTACTGTATCCCTCAGCAAAAGAGAAAATCCCTGTGTACTGTGCCAAGTAGTGGGTGAGACAAAGGAAAAGGTTGTTTGTCCTGTAGCAGCCCCTTCCAAAGGTCTGCCTAAGCATGAAACCTAAAGACTTGCATTTCCATAGCATTTGTTCACTTACTATCCAGTCCCCTGACCCTAGGCTACCTCTTCCACCCTCCTTTATAGTAGACATAGTCTGTGCATCCCCTATAAAGAACTCTCTGGGTTTCCATTTCCTTTGCTATAATATAGAGAAGTATCCATCTCATTGAGTTGTGATAAGGATTAGATTATCATGCCTTTTTAGTAACTGGCCCAGTGTTGAGCTTATGAATGGAGGTTAGGATTTCACAACTCTACCCCTCTCCTACCTTCTGTTCTCTGGAAAGTTCCCACCTTATCTCCCTCTCCTTCAGGTTGGGCCTTTGTTTCTACTGTCTGAATCAATACATGTGCAGATAACCTCCAGGTCAAACCATTTTTGCTGAATTCTGGACCTATTTGTTAATCATGCTGTCCACATCTTGGTGACAGACATATGTTTAAGGATCACATATGTAATCACTTACACATCTAGTGGACCTTAATCTGCCATTAGGGAGAAGTCTTTCTTGATACCCCTCTCAATTCAGAGGGTAGAGTAGATTTTGTCTCTTAGTTGATGAAACATTTTAATCCTTAATTTGGGCAAATCCTTGATTGATTTAACTATTCCTTTTTATTTCCATTATAAATTCCCATGCTCCCTCCATAATCAAGCATGTCTATGAGTTTAACACTTAGCTTTTAATTTGCAAGTGTCTTTGTAAAATATGTATTGTTATTTGGGATACACATATTTTTAATTTATATATATATATGATAAATATATAATGCTGCATCTCGTGTATCTCTTAAGATGCGTACATGTTGCTATGTATGCTTCTAAGTGCAGGACGGCAGGCTGCAGTGTGTATCCAGGGCATCATGCTCCTCTGCTCTCCCCCCTCTATCACCTCACATACAAACAAAGCGTCATACAGATTTCTATATCCTTGTGAGTTATTTTAGAGGCACTCCCAGAAGTGAGATTAGGCCCTGTGAGATAGGTGACAGAGATAGTGACGATAAAGATAAAGATGGAAGTGAAGGTGGAGATGTAGGTGGACATGCAGACAAAAAGGGAAGTAGAAATGGAGGTTGAGGTGGAGGTGAAAGTAGAGATGGATGTGGAGATGGAGATGGAAGTAGAGATGAAAGTGGAAAGCGAGGTGGAGGTGGAGATGGAAATAGAGGAGGAGTTGGATATGAAAGTGAAGATGAAGATGAAAGTGGAGATACACGTAGAGGTATAGAGATAAAGGTGTAGATAGGCATAGATGGCAAAGACAGATACAGATATATGTAATTCCCATGCTCATCTTGACTAAGAATATGTTGTGCCAGCCTGAACCAACCCCTTCTTCCACCATCACTCTACTCTACTCTGCACAAATTTCTTGCACAACACTTGCAAGAGACCCATAATGGAAGGGGCTCCCTTCCTAACCACAAGATCTTATTCTCAAACCATAACCAGATAATGGTAACTTCTCTACAAAGACTTTCTAGATCCCCACAGCTAGAAACGGGCTCTCTACTGTCTGCATTCTTAGTTTCTTAGTGTCTGTTGTCTGATAGCTTAATATCTTTCTAAGGACACTAATCTTCACTGCACTCGGGTTTAATCTTTCCTGTAGGCTCATAACCCTTGAATAAAGGATTATAATATGAGTCATTCTGGTGCCTTGGTGATTAGAAACATGGACTTTGAAGTCCAACAGAACTGAGATCCATTCTCTGTTGTGTCATTTATAAGCTTTGTGACTTTTAGGCAAGATAATTAAATTCTTAGTCTTAGTTTCTCCATGTAGATACTGCCTATCATAAAGGTTTAGAAAAGAGTTACATGAAAAGTTATAAACACTTAATTCAAGCTCAGTGAGTGGTAGCCACCATGGTAACTCATCATTGTCATGATTATCAAGCATGTACACAGAACATGGCACAGTTTCTTAAGAACTGGACTCTAACTACTTCAGAAACGCCAACATCTTGCCCAAGGTCACCTGGCTGGTAGTGTCCAGTCTTATACTTGAACCCAAACCTTCTTTGTGACCTTTCTCCTCTAAAACTATGCTTACTTGGACTTTTGGGAAAAAAACCCAACTATTTGTAAGATTTAAACAGTGTGACAAGAGGAACTGGGAGAATTTCTATATCACTTCAAGTAGAATACTAAAAATCATATGTATGGTAAGGGGTTGTGTGTTTTAGTGAACTTTTTTGCTGCTGCAATAAAAAATACCCAATAAAAACAATTTTGTTTTAAGAGAGAAACAATTTTATTTAGTTTTTCATGTGGCTTTCATTGTTCCAACACTTTTTTGTGTATGGTGCTGGGGTTCGAACCCATGTCATTGCGCATGCCAGGCAAGTGCCGTAACTTCTGAGCCACCTCTCCAGCCCCCAATAAGTGCAATTTTAAAGGAAGAAAGTTTATTTGGGGCTCACAATTTCAGATGTCTTAGTCCGTTGATGGCCAACTTCATTGCTCTGAGCCCAAAGTGAGACAGGACATCATGGTGGAAGGGTATGGCAGAGTTATACAGCTCAGGTCATGGTACCAAGAAGCAGAAGGAAAGAGCTTTCCTCATCACAGATAAAATATTAATCCCAAGGGCATGCACCCAGTGACCCATCTCCTCCAGTCACATCCTACCTGCCTCAGTTACCTTAATCCCGATCAGGGGACTAATGCACTGGTTGGGTTAAGCCTTTCATACCCCAATCATTTCGCCTCTAAATATTCTTGCATTGTCTCACACATGAGCTCTCAGAGTCACCTCAAATCTAAACTACCTTATCTCTACCCTATGACACCCCCCCTGACCATGGTAGGGTCGTGAAATTCCTATCAGATGATGCATCATAAATCCCTTAGCCCAGTCAGCATGCGGCAAGGACAAAATTTTGCCTAATTCTTACCACTTCCTTGGCCCACAGACATAGGAATCTGCCTGCTTCTTCCAAGGAAAGCAATCACCTCTCTACGTGACCTGAAGAAAACCTCAGTCTGAACAACCTTCTAAACCCTTTCAAATGAGGCTGTTCAAATGCACTAAAACATAATTTTGTGGTCCAAAGTACTTTTAGAAGCTCATTAAAAAGTTCCAATGGCTTTGTGAACATCAAATGACTGTTGGCAATCAATATTTCCATGCTCTGGAGTGAAAGAATTAAAATCATGAAGACTATATGCTCTTTTCTTTTAAAAAAAGAAAAGAAAAAAGAGCAGAGGTAGCTCAGTGGTAGAGCACTTGCCTAGCATGCACAAGGTCAAGGTCCTACGTTCAATTTCCAGTACTGCAAAAACAAAAAAAAAGATATTTGTCTGTGACTGAGAAATCAAGGAACATGCATGGGACTGACCAGGCTCTCCTTCTAATGGAGAAGTGTCCAGGACACTGTCAGTTTACCATCCACAGTCCTGTGCTGAGGGAGAGGACTGGGGGCCAGGCAGGTCTAACCAGGTTATTCACCCAGAGTTTCTGGATTATAGAGCCCAGTAAAGGAAAGAAGAGAACTATAAAATCCAGAGAAACTTGTGAAAAAATCTTCCCCAGAAGTAAAAAATCTAGGTGACTAGGAGCAATTTACAACACTGGGGTCCACAGTGACAAGACAAGCCATTTGGGAATAAGGGTCCTAAACAGAATTTTAGGGTCTAGTGCTAATCTTGGGTGAAGAAGATCTGCAAAAGAGAAAGTGAAAATGTTTGCAGCAGTTTCAAACTCTACTCAAATCCTTATAAATATAATGAATGTTTTCTTGTTGTGGTCAAAACTCCAAAACTACTCACCCAAACTGCACAAAGCTAGCTAGAGTCACAAAGCAAGGTACAGTGAGGGGATGCTTGGTGCCACTCAAACATACACAAGGGTGGAGGTGTGTTTGATTTGGGAATATGAAACCTCTTGGGGTCCCAAAGACAACAATGACATAATTGCGCAGTTAAGGTCCTTTAGATGTCCCATTGGAGGCAGATTGGTTGACAAGATATGTATCGGAGTATAGCAGAGTATTCAATAAAAAAGGAGCTTTCACTAGAACAGCCGGCTGTGGACAACAATCATCAGAAGGAGAAGAGCCAGAGCTGGTCATTCTCTGTACTGTTTTCTTGTAGCTGCTCCAGCAGACACAGGTCGCTGATCTGAAGGACATTTTAGTTTCTCCAGTAAATCTGTCCTAATAATGTGAGAATGGACCTGCTGGGGCTGATAGAGGCCCATACCATAACAAAGACAAACTTCATACAGGAAGACAGACCAGGCTTGGAACAAAGAGCTCTAAAGATCTCCAAGACCTCAGTGAAACTGTGTTTATACTTGGCAAATGTGGGGAGTCCTAATGAAGATCCCTCAGTCCCTCTGAGTGAGCTGTCACCACCAGCTGCAGGCTGAGTGGCTCTCCAAGCACAAGGAGATGTGAACAAAGAATCCTGTTTCTCTGCTCCTTTGCCCCTTAATATGCCCAGTTTATTTTTATCTCTAAGGCTATGCTCAGGCAGAACTCTCTAGCCCAACCTCCCAGGGGAGTGACATTGCCAGCCCATCCTTCTTAATGAAATACCTGAAGTGGAGGTACAGAAAGACTTAGATTGTAGTTGAGCACCAAGTAATTGATCTGATCGTTGGTGATAAATCCAATTCAGGCATCTTAATGACTGAAAACAGTTATTACGACAACCAGTGACATTGCCCAGTCACAGATATTTCAGTCTCGGAGGTCTGCCTCTATGTGTAGGACAGCCAAGCTCTAAGCAGAAAAAACAAAAGCAAGCATTTTAACAATAGTCCAGCAGTAGCACCTTTGTCCAATTCTCCAGATGAAAGTTAATCATAGATTCTTCCTGTAGCTTGATTTTTTTGCTTAGTGTGGGAGATTGTTCTAAGATGTAGGTAATGAACTTGCTTCCAAGCTGGATCAGGAGGCAGGCTGTAGTTGGCTGTGTAGGATGAAAGTCCCCTTTCACAAATTCCTCAGTCTGTATAAAGTCTGCATAGTGTGATTCATGCAGAAACCCAATCTCACTCCATTTTATTGCTCTCTCCCTCTGGCAGCTTCATTCCTCCGAAAGGTCTAATGATACCCAGCAAGTTGTAACTAGGAAGAGGGAAGCTGATCCTACAGTAATGACAGGTGCCCTCAGTGACAGTTCTGGCTCTGAATCTAATGGTGACATCACCATCACCCAGAGAGCAAAAGAAAAGTACAGCTTTCTTCTCCACTACAGAACCCGTAGCAACACACATGCCCCAAATCCCATAGTCCTTTGGTTCTGGTTATTATCCCATTACAAAGAGGCAGGGCTGTGGCTTTCCATTACAAAGAGGCAGGGCTGTGGCTTTCCCTGACCCAGGGTGGATGAGAGGGAGGAACCACTTCCCTACTTTCCCCCCACTCTCCCAAGTCCCCACCTCCAAGCAAAAAGTGTGAAGTCCAGAGAGCAGCTGGCACATGAGTTTCCATATGAAGCCACACTTAGTTTGTATGAAGCATGACAGTGTGAAATAGAATAGTAGACCTAAAAGCAACTAGCTCTGGGAGCCTAGAGTCACCAGCCAGAACCATCACATACAGGCTTCAGCATGGGCAGATCATACACATGCTCCAAGAAATCATTTGAAGCAGGACCAGAGAGGATTCTGGTATAGCCATGGTAGAATCCTGTCCTGCTTCTCATCCCTCAGCAACAGGGCAAGTTCTGCAGGTTCTCGGACTTGTTCTTCTCAGCTGTAAAATGGATCCAGTCATGCAATCACTTAGGAATGCTTAATGACTGTTTCCTGGGGGTCAGGCACTGACGATCCAGACAAAGTCTGGCCTTCAAGTAGCCTACAGTCTACTGGGGAAATAATTAAACAAAGAGAAACAAATACATGCCAGATAGTGATAAATTCTGTGAAGAAAGATAAAACAAGGGACAGGAAGAACAAATAATTTTGTAAAGCATCCCAAAAGTCCCCCCAAGGATACTGCATGGATATGTGGGGGCTAATCACTCAGAGTGCAGAGAACCTGAAGACAGAAAGGAGGTTGACTGATTTTTAAATAACAGCCTGAAATGTAATATCTCCTTCACTGGGCTGCTGTAGAGGTTAACACAGGTTATTAGCTTCTTCGTGCTCTATATGAGGGTTCACATGACTTAACTGTTATGAGATTGAGCAGACAACATAAAGCAGAGGGGGGAAGGCAGTCAATGAGCACAGCCTTTAGCTTTAAGAATATCCTGCAAAGGGGACTCAGAGGTTACATCACTTGCTTGGCATGCACAGGGACCTGGGTTCAAACCCCAGCACCACATACACAACGAAGTGTCAGAGCAATGAAAGCCACATGATAAAAATAAATAAAATTGATTCTTTCTCTTCCTCTCTTTCTCTCTCTCTCTCTCTCTCCCTCTCTATTTAAAAAGATGAAGAGGAAGAATATCCTGCAAAGGCAGAGTAATGTGTGAAGAGGCTGGGACATAAGTAGAAAAGCCTGCCTTCTAACCCAATGTCACTTTAGCTAAGTAATAATTTTCCTGGGCTTCAATTTACTCACATAATTAATTGAAGTGACCACATACATCTTAAATAAAATAGTGATCTGTATTTATTAATGAACAATTTTGCACTTGAGTTCATTTATATATCAAGTCAATTAGTCTTGTGAGACAGGTGCACATTTTATAGAGAAATAAAGTGAGGTTAAAAACAATTAACTAGCTTGCTAAAGGACTGTGGGTCCTTTCACAGATGTGTAGAGGAGAAAGCAAACAATATTCAAACTTTAAAAGCATAATCCTTAGAGATTATTTAATCTCATTAATTCTCAAACCTGATATGAACAAAATCTTTTTTCTAATGAAATGTGACCTAAAAGCCTGATAGATAACACAATAAATGTGGTTATTTTGCAATGAGGGGGGTTCCACACATGCCTATGGGACACTCACTTCCATCTCCCAGGCAAGCGCTGATGCTTAGGGTTCCATGAGCTATTTGATCTTTCATTTGCCACAAAATAAACTGGGACCCAGAGACATTATAAGTTTTATGCAAGACCCCTGCCA
>PVKS010017731.1:0-41450 GCA_004027875.1 Aplodontia rufa
AAAAAAAAAAAAAAAAAAAAAAAAGAACTATGGGAGCCAGGTGTGGTGGTGCACACCTGTAATCATAGTGGCTCGGGAGGCGAAGGCAGGAGGATCCCAAGTTCAAAGCCAGCCTGAGCAATTTAGCGAGGCCTAAGCAACTTAGTGAGACCCTGTCTCAAAATAAAAAAACAAAGAAAACTGGAGATATGGCTAGTGATTGAGCATCCTGGGTTCAATCCCCAGTACCAAAAAACAAAAACAAAAACAACCCCCCCAAAATAAAAAAACAACTATGGGTATTCAGAAGCTAACTTGAGATTCAAGTGGAACCATGGCAAAATTTTCACAACTAAGTATGTGAGAAATGCTGATGTAAAAATTAGGAAGGGTCTCAGAAAATTTGTTCATATAACATTACAAAACTTTTCTTTTTCCTTTGCACTGAGAGGAAATAAAGCAACACCTTCAATTTACATAGGAAAAAATATAATTATCAGATCTTAGAATAACATAATAAAAGAGATTTCACAATTAAATTCTTAGATTTTCAAAAATAAAAGATTTTGTGAAGTTTTCATCTGTCTTGCTTAAGTCCTATTGAAATAGACTAAAAAAAAATCAGAGTAGAATGTTAAGTAGTGGTGTACATGCAATAGTTATTAATAAAATATTTGTTTTATGATAATTTTTAAAATCAGACTATATATACACATATGTAAATTGTCTTTTAAAATTTACACTGCTATAAAAAATGGAGTAAAAGTTATATTAAGTCACCAAGTTGAAATATTATCACAAAACAACTTTGTTGAATTGTAGATTTTCTAACCTAGATGTTTCAAACATTAAAATTTCAGAAGTGTACAAAATATATTTTAAGAGAGGGCAATGAATCTACACTAGTAGAAATTCAGGAATCTGTTGAAAGTAGGAATAGGAACCATTTCTGGGTAAGGATCCTTCCCTGACTCTCAAGTTGGAAACTTATAATTAAAGCCAGTTCACAATGCACTACATCTTTCATTTTTTCATTTCAATCTAAAGCTTCCAACTTCTCTAAGTTCTCATTCCTGGAAAAGCTTTTGGCAGTCACTTTTTGAAACCCACAATTTCTGAAGCCTTTCATCTTTCTACCATACACTTTCTGCCTATAAGCTTTACTCCCCATATGTGGTCAGGAATGCCACCACCACCGGAAGTAAAATGGTCCTCATCAGTATGGGCTGGCTTGCCCATACAAGGGCAAACATGTGGGACAGAAAAGAGGTCCAGCACTCATGGATCTCAAGATACCCCGAAGCTTTCTGGTAATTGGTATAAAGAACACATATCGTTACTCACTCTATACACATGAAAATGGAAACAGAAACATTAGGGAATTTTCTGCAGGCCATAAAGAAAACCAATTGGTGGGTCCGGGTCTCTACCTCACGCTTAAGATGTTATGTTGGACCTCCCTTTACAATTCTCCAAAGGGAACTACTAGCAAACTACTACTACAATCTATACTTTTGAATTTTATCAAGATGACAATGGTTTTAAAGCAAATTACCATGTTTGCATTTTTAAAAATATGTTCTATATGCTAGGCAATGTCCTAGAAGCTTTCAGATGTTATTAATATTTACTAAAAAATTGCTAATTTTTTATCAATGAGAAAACCAAGTTCAGGCAAATTGACTCAAGATCCTTGAAAACCATCAAAGACAGCAGAATGTTAAGTAGTGGTTTACATGCAATAATTATTAATGAAATATTTGTTTTATGATAATTTTTTAAGACTGTATATACACATGTAAATTACCTTTTAAAATTGACACTGTTAAAAGTGACATCTTAATGTAAATACAGTGCTTACATCTCTGCTACTGATTTCCTAATAGCAGCAGTTCTACATGAGTTGCTTCTCTGAAAGCGTCAGTAGACTGACTTAACCAGGCAGATATGACTGACACACTCTTGAGACAGAGTTCACCTAGGCAGAACACAGGGAACTCTACATAAAATTTTCAGTACTATAAATGAAGTCTGGAGAGTTTTTGGAATAAATACCTCCAGGCTTGGTGGGAACAGCCAAGCAGCCTAAAAGTTCTATCCTATGCTTACAATAGTTTGAGAAAACTATGATACTGAGGTTCATATAGTATTTAAATGCTTCCACACCATTTCAAATGAACATTTGAATGTGCTCTCTACCATCCATGTACAACAGAAAAGGGTAGTTCTTTATAAAGTTTGCTTAAGTGAAATATTTCAGTACCTAGAGCCTACTTAAAAATTATATTATAATGCCAAGCTCCATCAACACAAACTGGTATACTCATTAACAAATTTACTTTAGGTAAATTCACTGGGGTAACCCAGTGATAGAGTGGCAACCTGCCATATAAGATTAAACAGCACGTTTGGGGACCAATGACCTTCTAGAAAATTAGTTCAAAATGACGTATCATTTTTTCAGACACTCTTAAGAACTAGCTCTTCTAAATTCCTCTTTAGAACACGAAACACCTTGAAACCGCTGCCGTAAAAAGCCAACATTTTAGATAACTGCCAAGCCACCTGCTTTTCTCCAGGAAACATCATAAAACTCACAAGCTAGTAAAGCTATGTCAAGCCTATAAAATCTCTACCTTTCTGACAAAGTTTACTTATTTTATTTGAGAGACTTTATTTCTCCTGTTCTGAGAACTGAAAAGGATAAGTTCCCACATCAGACTGAGTTCAAGGTACAGACTTATTTGAAAAGAAGGACTCAGAATAGAAGTGAATGCCAACGAACACTTTAGTCTCGACTTGGCACAATACTTCAGATGGTATTCATTTGGAATAAAGAGATCGATGACACAACTTGTCCAATCCTCCTCTATAAGTTGCTTTTACTAGAAGAGGGTAAGGGCAGAAGAGTATAAATTCTTCTGTCTGTAGGGAACCAAAAACATACCAACTCATCTTGGAGTAATTTAACCAATAAGATGATTTAGAGGACAGTTCAGTGGCACCATTTTTGGAAGGCAAAAGCTTAGCAGAAGGAACATAAATCAAAGGTGACTGGCAGGTAAAGGATATGTGCAGCAATCAGCCAAACCATGTGCACACTGGCACAAATTCAATAAGATCATTTATAAAAATTTTAAGGCAGAAGTACACAAAAGGGGGTCTGGTGCTAACTAAATCCACAGATAGCTTACATGCCACTGAAATAAACACTTCCAGATGCGGGTGTACAAAAACCTTTCACAGCAAGAAATTAAAAAAAAATTTTTTTATATAAATCTGAAGGAGGGACTCTTCACAGGAAAGGGCAAAAAAATCTAAAATTGAGACTTTGCTTCTTACAGCTTGGAAGTTCTTGTTGAGGTGGAGTGACTATGGGTTATAATGAACTACGAAGCAAATCTGTATTTAGAAGCATCATTACAATCGGTATGACTGATTTTCTGTTAAACTGAGGAAAACATGCTAACATATCATTCCTTAAGTCCTATAAAATCTTGAGTCTGAGTTGATACTGCACTCATTATTTTCCTGATAGTTTCTTTTGGGGAGTAGGGGAAGAGAAGCAGTGGTGGAGATAAAGCGGCTAATCAAAATTTAGAAAAATGATGCTTTGGAACTTACACTGGTACACAGCGATTGCAGGCATGGCTTTAATGATGAAAAAAATTCTGAGATTTGGTTAAATTACGTTTGTCAACTAGAACTTAATACATATTAGGCTCCTGCCTAATTAGTCTGTAATGGGAATGAGTATTTGGGGTTAGATCAGAAATGTAGAATAAAATCAGAGCCAGAAATATAGTCTCTTACTTGTAAAATCTGCACCAGTGTTTGAATTGGAATTGACAGAAACCTGTAGGTCAGGCTGTGAACCTCTGAAGCTAGAGTGAACTCAAAAACTCCCTCCCTGGTATGTCACCAGGGGAACAGTTTCCAACTATCACCATAAATGTATCTGAGCAAATTAAAAGCCTAACACCAGGCTCTGTCCAAGTGACCTCTACAAACTAATTAGTCAAAATATTTCCGGATCTGGAGACATACTCCACACACTGGGCGCATGCCCAGAACTGCAAGTGTACTCTAATCAGGTAGGAGCCCCTGTTCAGGTGCAGGGGCAGTACTTCACATCTGACTGGCATATGGGCTATGAATTTTCTCTCTTCACAGCTTAGGGTCATGCAGAGACAGCATGTGGGAGTGGACCATTTGATCTGTGCATATACAGCCTAGGGGGTTTGGTTTAAATCAAATCATAATTAAAACACCAGTCAAGAAAACAAGGCATACTTTTTTTCCCTGTATATTATTCCTACCTTGTGTAATCATCTATATATGTTGGCCGCAAAAAGACCAAGGTGTCAGTTTCAATTCTGAAAGGTATAAATTCCCATTTATAACAATCTACTCATTTTGTTGTGGGGTTGACTTCGCAACTATATTAGTAAATTAATGATGGTTCAATGATTATAACTGTTGACTAAAAAGTGTGTAACACTATTTAACAAATCATCAAAAAAGTAAATCGCCTCTAGTTTAGCAGGCTTTCATCATAGATATTTGGAGGGGATTTTTATCACATTGTCAGTAAAAGAGTATGCAAATGTTTCAACTTGCTTATGAACATTAGGTGTATCTGGCAATGGTAAGTAATCAACTTAATGAAACTGACACATTACTTTTTGATATTCACCTAATTTAGATATAAAATACTAATGAAAAATTTAAATAGTATTTTTGCTAAGTCAACATGAACATTTTAATATACTGAATAAGGCTGTAAGTCTAACTGAATCTTTATAATTTTCCTGCTTCTTTATAGACTTTTGCTATTTTTAGAGCATAATTTTTAAATGTAGAAATAGCAACTTAAATTCCTCCCAACTAATTCTTTTGCTGCTTTCATGAAGCTAAAGGAATTTTCTGATTTTTCATTTTTCTTTTTAAAGGAGAGATATTTTCCTTTTGGAAATCATTCAAAAGATTTTTCTATTCTATTTCCGTTCCCCCAGAAGACTGTAATGATCCAAAAAACTATAATAACACACTTAAACCTCAATATTTAGACCTTACAGAACATTCTGCTCAAAAAGTTTCTCTTTTGTTCAATAACCTCTTTCATTTCACCCATATCCACATTCTTCCTCCTTTCCCCAAGACACAGTAGTCTTTATAGGACAACTCATTAACTTTTGGAACTCTTTCCAATTTAAAAAGACTGAAAGATGCAAACTTGGAAAAGAAAAATAGGGCAGATTCGGGCTACTATCCTTTATTGCTTTTTTAGCCATTGCAGAAGACTGATTTCCTTTTTCTCAAATTGTTTCTGAAAATTCTAGAATTCTCTAGAATCTAGAGTACTTCTAGGGGCTTCATAAATATTTGGTTTGAATGCCAATTACTTTTGTTCTACTCAAAATAAAGATCTGTCATCCATAGTTTTATTCTTAAATCTCTTATAAGTTATATCTTAGAATTTTAGTTGGCTTTTTTTGATATTTAAAGCAGCCCAAATAATCTATATGAAATTGTCCAAGTGAGTACATTATCTTAGGATGTAAGCCCTGTGCTGAACTTCACATTAGGTCTTTACTACTAATAGAAGAGGCAGGAACAAGCAACTTAACTCTACAGTCATTGTATACTGCAGAGAAAAAAAATTAGTAAATATTTGATAATTCCTTATAAACAAATTCACTGGCTGTCCCAAGTTTAGACAATGCTGCAGAGAGATCAAAAGAGGTAAGAGCACTGGACTCAGTGGTGCATGCCTATAATCCTAGGGACTTAGGAGGCTGAGGCAGGAGGATCACCAGTTCAAAGCCAGATTCAGCAACTTAGTGAGGCCCTAAGCAAATTAGTGAGACCCTGTCTGAAAATTAAAGGGAAAAAAAACCAAACAAACAAAGGACTGGGGGACTGGGGATATAGTCAAATGGTAAAGCACCCCGGGGTTCAATCCTCTCCAAAGAGGTAAGAGCTCTCTTCCCTTCCCATTTTTGTGCTGATTTTAAAAACTTTAAAAAGTTTTACAAATAACATGATTATACCAACTCCATTTGGCCACGCAGATTCACCATGTTACACTTAGAACAACAGAAAAAGATATTCATAATGGAATTCTCCAAGTTTGGATTCAATAGGCAAAGCAAATAAATTTGACTATGAAATTTTAAGCAAATATCTCTCAGGGAAGGATTTTTGGGTGACTGAGATTTCTGTCTTCCCAACTCTTCTACTTCTTTATTCTCACCATTTCCAACATTCTCTCTGAATAATCCTAAACTGAATACTGTATTAATTGGGTCATATAAAATTTCTGATATTCAACTGTTTTTGACCTAAAGAAACTATAATTGCATATAAACTGACCTAATAAATTTTATAACTCAAAATACGTACCCCATCCTATTTTGAAAATAAAAACAATTATAAGTTTCATGTTTTTCTATAGAACACTCCATTTTAGGTTATTTCTGTATGATAAATAAGCCACATGTTAATTTTTTTCTGAGAATAAGTTGGCCTTGGCTCCAAACTAGAATATGTTTTACTTCCAGTAAAATGCAAATATTTAAGAATTCTACCCAATGTCTACATGGTATTTACATTTGAAAATTATTCTAGTATTTTGTGACATTTAATTTTCTAGATTGAACAAAATATCCAGATAATGTATAACATCAATATCTGTGCATTTGAAACTCTAGATCAAAATAGTCAAAGCAATCTGCCAGGTAAGCATTGTCTTTAAAAGTTAAATATGGGGAATTCTTATAGAAAATTTCATATTTCTGATCTCTAGTGTCCTATTATGAACATACCTGAATAATTAATGATATGAGAATATCCCTAGAATCCTGTATAAGTCTATATACACCAAAAGTAAGTGGCCCTGTGGAACAGCAGTAAATGAAGAGTCAAGAGGCTGGATTTTGGAGTTAGCTCTGTCACATCCTTGCAAGATGTCTTTGGGTGGTCTGAGGCCAATTCTAACTGGTTTCCTCCTACACAGCTTATTTTAGTACCAGGGATTGAACCCAGGGACACTACTGTACCACTAAACTACACTCCAGTCTTTTATATTTTTTATTTTGAGACAGGGTCTTATTAAGTTGCAGTGGCTGGCCTTGAATTTACAATCCTCCTGCCTCAGCCTCCTGAATAGCTGGAATTACAGGTATGCACCTCCATAATCAGCCTACCTATTCAGCTTTCAAATGGCATGATTCTGTCTTGGAAGTTAAGACAGCTGAGTGGATATGGGAGCCTTCCTTCTGGGGATGTACTTAAGGCTATTTAGGTTAATAATCATGCTTTAAACGATCTATTTTATCATGTCATTATTCTAGTTCAGTAGAAAGCTGCCTGACAATATGCAAGCTCAGCTGTTTAACATTTTTTTTCTTCTCAATATTAGGAGTAACTAAAATAGATTTAGGCATTACACATGGGATCATATCATCACATTCAGAGAGCAGTTTTGTTTCTCTGGCTTTCAAAATTATAGACCTGGCTTTATATCGGTAATTTACAACATTTCCCATTGCGAGTGAGGCTTCAGCTCATGAGTGCTTAACCATGGGAACCACCCACTGCTTGTAAATAGTGAGAATCTAGGTAAAACACATGGAGTGGCCTTCCATCTGACAGTCAAGGGAGTACACTGGGTTACCCTTCAGGGTGTTTCCTCTGAAAGAAAACATTAAATGCTTTAATCATAAAATTTTAAAGTGATTTTTACTTTTAAATGTGTACAAGTAAATTCTAAGAATATTTAAAAAGAAAAACTCATTAAATAATAGCAGCATTTCAATCTTTATGCTATGAAAAAGAAATACTTTTCAAATAGCTATTAATATCAATTTTCTGACAGGATAATCCATTTAAAACCTTTTGCCATATCCTTTTAGGGGCCCTAATACCTTTCTTAACTTTTTCTTTCTTCATATGTTTATATAATATATATAAAATATTACCAATATTTTTGGAAAAGAAAACAGCTGAGATACACTAATACAACATATTTATATGTTGTATATTTATATATTTATAAATAAAGCAATTCAAACAAATAGAATGATTATTTATTTAATTAAGTGGAATTTTTGTTTGAATTTAAGTACTCATATAAATTCTCACTATATGTTAGAAGGAGGAGGACTGGAGCTGTTGTTTCAGTGTTAGAGAATTTGTTTAGCGCATACTTAGGCCCTGTGTCAATCCCTAAAAAGAAAAGAAAAGAAAAAAATAGTAGAATTACAGCTTAATGCAAAAGAAAAAAGAATAATTAAAAAATTGAACAGATGCATAATATATAATTTCAAGCTATGATTTTTAAAAATCAGAAAATGGAAAAGGTGTGGAGGAAAATGGTAGATTTACCAATCCTACTATCCTGTATATTGATAATAATATCAAACTAGAAAAAATTAAAGGATAAATGAAGAACTAAGAAAATACATCTGTAACAATCCTGATGAAATATTTCACTGTCTGTAGTTTATAAATTGCTTTAAAGTTTTTTAAAACTTTAAAAATTTATTTGTATGTTATATTAATTGAAAAGAATCTACTAATGCCCTATAGAAAATGGCAAAGATATGATCAAAATTTACAGAAATAGAAATTATCAGTAAGTACATAAAAATGTTCAGTATCATCAGTTATCAAATACAAATCAAATATATTATCAAACTACTGAATGTGAACTTGGGAAGGCTATTAAAATCTTGCAGTTTTTTAATTGGTAAAATCAGAATAATAATAGTCTCCACTTCTTAAGACTTTGGTGAGAAGCAAGTTAGTTCAGTGCATCATGTAAATGTTTAATAAAAAAAATGCTAGGCTTGGCACAGTGGCACCTGCTTGTTACCCAGGACAGTCTGAGCAATGTAGTGAAACCCTGTCTCAAATAAAACAGTAAAAAATGTCTGGGGAGGTACTAGTAGAATGCTCCTGGGTTCAATCCCCAGTACACACAAAGGGAGAAATGGGGGCGGGTGGTTTACTATGTTAGAAAATTAATGAAACATAGAAAAGTGAAAAATAAAACTTACATCCTAGATAAAAGAATTTATCACTGCCTTTTCATCTTGTCTTCTTTTGTGCCAAGCTTAGCATTTCTTTTTAAAGTAAAATGAAGAAATTTTAAGTATACTAAAGGAACATGAGGCAAGTAATTTATTTTTAAAAAGTTATCAAATTTGTTATGTTCATCAGTCTCTGAAAAATTTTTTTCTAATAACTTACAAAAATATATAAAATCATGTTCAATGAAATTGATGTTTTATAAACTCAAAGCCATCCTGTTTGTTCTTTAAATTTCCATTCCGTAGAACTGGAATGCAAAATCCAGTTAGTATACTAACTGGATCTAAGACTTTATTTTTTTATAATGTTCAGTGATCAAACAAAAATCATGTTCTTCAACCATTATTAATCCAAAAATAACAATGAACATTTACTCTTAGGAACATAATCTTTGTATGATATTTAAATTTTAATGGTATAAACCATTCATAAAGAAATCACATTATTAAAATATTTAGTGTTTTTCTGAGATTACAAAGTGAATGACCTGTGTGTTTGTGTGTGCAGGTATGTACTTATCTGTGTGACTGGGTAGAATAGTTTTTATTCAGTATTCTTACTCAATATCTTTTAGAAAATACAGCATAACTACTTAGTACTACTTCTAGTATTATTAATTAAGAACTTACTACGTGTCAAATTCATAGTATTTCCTAAACTCTATCATTAGGTATGTTCTATTATTATCCTTGTTTTATATTACAGATAAGGAAATTGAGCTATAAAATTGGCAGAGCTGAACCCTGGCCTTTTGGTTTCAGGATCAAAGTTCTTCATCATCACATAATACAGCCTTACCACTATAAGAGAAAGAATGATGTAAGATGGCATGCATGAAAGTCACTTAGGGCATTCTAGACTGCATAAACATTCTAAAGTAACAAGTGCAGTTATTTATTTAGGTATGTTTGTTTGTGTTTGTTTTTTGTGGTGCTGGGGATCAAACCCAGGGAGGGCTTCCTGTAAGCTGGGCAAGTGTTCTACACTGAGCTATATGCCCAGCTCTAAAATAACTACAACAAATCACAGACTCTGGAGGGATTTTTAGAGTTCGGAAAATCAAACAAGAAGCAAAAAGGAAAATTAGCTTCTTTAATGGTTTATTCAAGTGTGTGTACAGAAAACGAGGTATATAGGCATGGGGACAGTTGCAAGTGTGTATTTTTGGAGAAAAATTTGAAGTAGGGATTAGGAAGGCCAAAATGTAAGCCCTGATTCTTCCATTTAATTAATTGCTTAAATAGAAGAAAACTACTTAAAAATTTCTAGGCATGATCTTCTCTGGTCTTTGGTGTAGGACTGAAAATAAATGAGAACACACACACAAAAATACTATCAACTGAAATCAATAATGCCAAAGACAGTACTGTTACAACTGGCCAAGAGGTATGAATGGATTTTAAGTGTCTCCACGGCACTTGTGAATGCAGCATCCAGAGGCGATGCTATCCTGCCCTTTACTCCTTTCCCCTGTAGCTACCACTGTGCAAAACACTGGACTTTCTTCCTTCTCTTTTACTTAACATGGATTTAAATTTTTAAAATCATTTCAAGTATTCTAAAAGTGAAGTACTCACAATTCATTAATGAATTGTATTCCTAAAATAGATCATACTGTAATGTGCTATGAAATTATCAGAAGTCATGCAGAAAAGAGAATGATGTCTCCCTAAAAGCAGATTTTTAAGTTTATCTGGTTTATGCTGAAATACAGTTTCCATGGAAACTACTGGCTGTTATTTTAATTCTCCAAGTAAATTTCAAAGTACTAGAAATTTGATGTACATGTATCAAGTTGTAGATATTTTATGGAAACAGTACAGAGGTTCCTAAAACATCAAAAACAGAAGTATTGTGTGATTCAGCAATTCCACTACTGTACATTCATCCAGAGGACATTAACTTGGTATGTAGAGGAGACATCTGTACTCCAATGTTAATTGCAGAACAATAGCCAAGCAGTAGAAACAACCTCAGTGTCCACCAACTGATGACTGGATAAAGAAAATGTGGAGCATATACACAATGGAATACTATTTGGCTATAAAAATGAATGAAATCCCATTATTTGTGACAACAGGAAGAAACCAGAGATCTTTGTGTCAAGTGAAATAAAACAGGAACAAAAAAGGTGAGTATCACATGATCTCACTAATATGTAGAATCTAAAAAAGTTGTTCTCTCATAGAACTAGAGAGTTCAAAGGTGGTTAAGAGAGGCTGGGGACTGTTGGGGGGTGGTCTACCTAAGATGGGAAAAGGCTGACCCATGGGTACTGAGAATCAGCTAGATAGGAGCAAGACACTCTTGGGTACTACTGTACAGTATGGTGATTACAGATAACAATAATGTACTGTCCATTTTAAAAAGCTAGGAGAAAGAATTTTTTTAAAAGTATCATTAAAGGCTTTTATTTTTTATTTTATTTTATTAGAAAGAGAGGTACAGTGAGAGAAAGAGAATCAATTTTATTTAGTTTTTCATCTGGCTTTTTGTTGTTCTGACATATCATTGCGTACGTGGTACTGGGGTTTGAACCCCACACAAAGCATGCCAGGCAAGCACTGTAACCACTGAGCTATTGCTACAGCCCCCAGGAGAAAGGATTTTGCAAGTTTTTGCCATAAGAAAAGATAAAATGTTTGAGGAGATAAGTATGTTTAATCTGATTGAAACATTATGCAATGTATGCATCTATCAAACATTACATGATATCTGGTTAATATGTACGACTTCTATGTTTTTGTATATCAGTTAAGTTTTTTAAAATTGAGAATGATTTTTAAAATAAAAAAACAAATAAGCAAACACTAGATTCAGAATGACATGCTGCAAAGAAAAATATTTCATAAATATAAACTAGCTGTTCAGTTTACTGGCATTTTTATTTACCAAAAAAATTTCTTATTGATGGTAAGTCAGTTTAGCCCTTCTTGCATGGAAATTTAGGTCTCAACCCATGGTTACTATAGAGGCAGTCCACATGCCTCCTCTCCTACTGGGAGCTACAGCTCAAAATCTAGGAAGCAACGTGACCCTATTGTAGCTGCTTAGAGTACAATCTCTGGTACTCAGAGTGGACCTCAGGGAAATGAATAACAGCATCCCTCCACATCAGATGAACAATAGCATTATTCCATCTCATTTGTTCTATTTTCCAGATCTATTTAAATTAATCGTTTTAAAATTGCATCATTAGATTTAAAAAGCATAGTGGTATATTTTATTAGACAAAAATTAGCTTAAGCTATATCTGAAGCTGAATTATAGTACATTTTTAAAACCATATATCACTGTCATAAATTGTAAAAGCAATAATGTACTCGAGTAGCAGGTTGGACATGGGGTGGAGGGGGATACATGAACACACATGTAAATAATGTGATCTGTCCAGTCTATTTAAAAACAAAAACGTTCAATGAATGAAACAGCCACTTTGTAGGACTATACAGAAGACTTCCTGACTTTGAGGTTCTCCCTATACAGTGAACATATTCATGAAATTTCAAATTTTATTCAACACTTTTAATACCATTTTTTGTTACTTCTCAAAAACTCTGTTTCCCTTTGCTATCTGTTAAATACTTTTAGATCATATCAGCTCAGCCTCCTCCTTCTTTTTTCTCCACCCCATTCCTCAGCCTGTTGGTCATTATTTGGCTCTTATCTATGGATTTGATATTTTCATATTTTTAGTCTTTTACTATAACTTATTTTTTCTATCTTAGTTGGTTTTTAAATTTACTTCCATTTATCTCCTGTTTTCAGAAATCTCATCTTCCTTTTGGCCTGTTGTTTAAAATAACTTATATGTAAAAAAATAAATAAACAAAACAAAGGATACTGATTTCATTCTTTCTTTTCAATTTTAAGACAGAAATGTTTTGCAAAAGGATATATTGTTTTAATTAGTAGTATTAAAATCATGTGCTGCCTGGGTTGTCGCTCAGTGGTTGAGAGCCTGACTACTGTGAGTAAGCCCTGTGTTAGGTCCCCAGCAATAACAACAAAAAAAAGACAAAAGTGAAAATCATCACTGCTACAGAAAAATTCTACAGACATTTATAAAATACACTCTTGCTGTCACACTAAGAATTCACATAATTCATGAAAACTAATGAGAAGATGGAAAGAAAGCATTGTCTATAAACGTGAGGGAAAAAAGGAGATAATTTAGAAGAAATCAAGATCCCAATGAACAAATAACAATAAACCCCCTATCAGGTAAAAACACATGCAATGTCATGCTATTTACTTACTCACTTATTGATTGTGTTAATGTTATTTACGTACATTCTGCTTTAGTAAGTTTAAAACAGAAGCAGCTATCAAAAAGATAAATAAATTTCCTTGGTTATTAAATCAAACCTTACTTTCTAAATACCAGATGCATTTCTCAGAAACAGAACCACTTGGAGAAATTTCTATTAAGCAAAGTTTTTTTTTTTTAAAAGGCTGTAAGGTTGGTATTAATTTAAAATACTCCCAACACACTGATAAAATATCAAATCTTTTAATTCTCTATTAAAAAATCCTGATTATAAGCTTTCAAATCATTTGAAGACATGAAAGCCTGTTTGCAGTTCAGCTAAGTTCAGCGCCAAGTAAAGAAATCATTTCTTCTTCTTCCAGCTTAAAGTACGTTTAGGGGAAGGACATCTGATAGAAGTGGTAATGCCAATCTAACCAATTTTGAAATATAAAGTGCTTCTAGCAGTATTTAGATACATATAATTTGACAATTTTTTATAAACATAAGCTTTGAAAAATGGCAAATTTAAGCTTCAACAAAAAAGCTTAATATGTTACTGAAAGTATTTTGTAGAAAAAAAACTGTCCTCCCAAAAAGAGACAAAAATGACTTTTATTTCCCCAGAGAATTATGCCACTTTTATACAACAAAATTATAGTTACCACAAATTGCATTCAACAATTCCACTGCTTCTTCATTTGACCACTTGAAAATCAAAATTCTTTCAGATTATAAATATAACTTTTTATAACTCTGTTATTACGTACTGTGAATGGGGAAAGAGGGCCAATCTTGTGGCTGTAGCGTCGAATGGCCTCTCTGATGTGGCAGGGCTGGATGGCATCGCTGTGAGCCTCAACACCACAGGCCGCAGTGCTCTGTGACAGAAAAACACATAAATTGTTTCTAAATCAAAAACACACAACAGAACTACAGTGTATAATATATGAAAATAAGCCTTTATAAAATGGACCACTTTTTTTCCTTAGGGTGCACATCACTACTGCCATATACTATGTATTAAAAAAAAAGTTCCATTAACAAATCAAAGATGACTTTTACATGACCCTTCCTAGTAGACCTTCCAAATGTAACTTTTATGCCTACAATATTTCACCTAAGCCTGCATGTCAGGGTAAGGAGAATATAGCCACTTGTATGCAGATGAAAAGCATCACAGGAGCTTGTTGAAAGAACCACAGGAAGCTCTTTTTTTTAAAAAAAATTAAACATTTATTATTATAAATGTTTCTAGGGAGATTCTTGGGCATATTTCTGAAATAACACAAGGGTCATCAATTTAAAATGAAAAATGTAAAATTGCTATATATATATATTTATCAGACTGGAGAATGTTATAAAAGACCATTTTAACTTGGTTGCTAAATTTCTAAGTGTCCTTAGGATAAAACAAAATAAAAAACTTTCTATTTTAATCTGTCTCAACTGTAAAGAGCAGGTTTGAAAACACAAAAAGACACAAGAAAGAAAAAGATTATGTACAATGAGAATATGAATATCACCTCAAGAAATGATAAATGTGCATGTATGTGTATATAATATGATTTTTTTCAAAACAATTAAAATGCTAAATAGGGGCATTATGATTTCACGGTTCAATTGCAAGTTCTGGCTTATCAACTACCTTGGGTCCAGCCTTATTGTCTCTACCATAACAATTTCCTCAATTTCCACCTTTATTAACTGGGACAATTATAATTGGTTTATAGAATTGTTATGAAAATTAAAAAATTTGAAATATATAAACCACTTAGAATAGTGACTGACATACATTAGCTATCATTAATATTAATTATTTAAATTAAGAGTTAAAAATGGAACTTCCATGTTCCTGAAATGATAAGCTAATTTACTTTAAAGTGCAGTAGGCAGTAGGTACTAGACACCACGTCATCACTCTTAAAGAATCACAACAAAGAAATATTCAGCTTATATACTGGTAAAATTGCAGTCTAGAACTCATTCATATTGCCTAATTAATACTATTCATTATTCTGATTACTACTATAATTACTATAATTTTCCTGATAATTACCACAATTTTACTCTCATGATTCTTTGCAGGGAATATAATTTTATGGATATCAGCTTCTATGGACCACTCTTTGGCAAAATCTTACCAAAATGAAAGAGCACACTCTTTGACCTGGCAATTTCCCTTATCAACATATCACACATTTATCCTATGAACATATTACACAGGTGCAAAACAACATATACATAAAAAAGATATTTATTGCAGTAGTATCTGAATTTGATCAACCAAATGTTCACCAAGGAGGGACTGATTAAATAAATTATGATATAGCCACTTGAAGAAAAGAACCACAGCAATCACTTACAGAGCCATTTCATAATCAGTCCCTATGGAGTTATTTCTAAGATATATTATATGAGAAAGGGCAAGGTATCTAATTGTGTGGCACTGTGTTACCACTTGTTAAAAAAAGATTATTATATACTCATTGAAGCATATATTGTATACTGTGAGGCAATAATAATGTTAATGTGGGGATGTGGTATGTAGCCAAGTATCTGTCCACATCCTCCAGATTATCAAACTTGGCAGAATATAAATTTTCAAAATAAGTTCTGATAATCTTCTGGATTTTGATTGAGTCTGTGGTGATATCTCCATTTTTGTCTTTGATTTTGTTGATTTGCTTCACTTTGTTCTTCCTTTTGGTGAGGTTAGCAAGGGGTCTGTTGATCCTGTTTATTTTTTCAAAGAACCAACTCTTTGTTTTGTTGATAATTTGTATTTTTTTTGTTCTCAATTTCATTGATTTCAGCTCTTATTTTAGTTATTTCCTGTCTTCTATTAACTTTGGGATTGGACTGTTCCTCTTTTTGCAGGCGTTTGAGTTGTACCATAACACTATTTATTTGGGCTCTTTGACTCAGGTCTAGTTACTATAGGGCTATAGTAACAAAAACAGCATGGTATTGGCATCAAAACAGAACTGAAGACCAATGGAATAGAATAGAGGATTCTGAGATGAATCCCTATACCTTTAACTATCTGATATTTGATAAAGGGAGCAAAAGCATAGTGCAGAGAAAGACAGCCTGTTCAACAAATGGTGTTGGAGAAATTGGACAGCCATATGTAGACAACTGAAATTGGATCCTTACCTTTCATGCTGCACAACAATTAAATCAAAATGTTCCAAAGATCTGGATATTAAACCAGCAACTTCAAATTTACTTGAAAAAGAAGTAGGATAAACACTACAGGACATAGGAATTGGTGTCGCTTTCCTTAACAAAACTCCAGTGGTACAATCAGTAAAGTCAAGAATAAATAAATAGGATGCAATTAAACTAAAAAGCTTTTGCATAGCTAAAGAATTAGTCAAGAGAGTCAAGAGAGATCCTACAGAATGGGAGAAAATCTTTGCCTGCTACACCTCGGACAGAGGGCCAATATCCAGAACATACAAAGAACTAAAAATACTAAACACCAAATAATCTAATCAATACATGGGCTACAGAACTAAAAAGAAACTTCTCAGCAGAGAAAATCCAGAAAGCCCATAAATATATGAGGAAAATGCTCTACATCATTAGCAATAAGAGAAATGCAAATCAAAACTTCACTGAGATTCCACCTCACTCTGGTCAGAGTGGCAAAAATGAAGAATACAAACAATGACAGGTGCTGGAGGGGCTGTGGGAAAAAGAAGAACACTGTCACATTGCTGTTGGGACTGCAAACTGGTTCAGTCACTCTGGAAAGCAGTATGGAGAATCCTCAAAAATCAGGGCTGGAACTACCTTACGACCCAGCTATCCCACTCCTGTGTATTTTCCCTAAAGAGTTAGAATCAGCATATTCTAGAGATACGGCTTCATAAGCTTTGGTACATATATACAATGGAATACTACTGGAATACTACTCGGCTATTAGAGAAAACGATATTATGGCTTTTGCAGGCAAATGGATGGAGATAGAAAAAATTATGCTAAGTGAAATATCCCAATCTCAGAGACTCAAGAGCTTAATGTTTTCTCCCATTTGCAGAAGCTAGAATACAACTGAAAACAGTATGATAGATGGCTAAGCTAATAATAACCTCAACATGTATGAATTTTTATACAAACAAGGGGAACCTTGCATAGGATGCCTGGAGACGTACGGAGGGGGGCAGGGAGAGGGTAAGGAATAGGAAGGATATCAAGGAGACTGGAGGGAGGGAGTATGGGGGAATCAACACCGACTTCCATGAGAAGTCCATTTAACACACACAGGGGTTTAATTGGGGGAATGGAACTATGGGGAATTCAAGGGGGGAAAACCATGGAATGGCATCAGCCTTGGCTTACTATGTGAATATACATTTGTTCTTGATTGTTTGATGATGATTCCCCCTAAATTCTAAGTCTATATTCAACAAATAAAAAAATCAGTAACAATGCTTATCTCATGGATATTAAATGGGTGCAGGTAATAGGGAGATGCACATTTCATTATATAGTCTTCTATACTTTTAAAATATACTTTTAGACCACATTCTTGCTTTTCATTTACAAACTAGTAAAATAATCTTGAAATTTCTACAATAATATCCCTAGTTATCCAAGCTGAGTCTAAAATAAAATATAAAACAGATCTTGATTATTTTTATTATTATAACAAAATCTGAAAGAAGCCAATAGGAACTAGAGTATCTTTCTCAAATTAATTCCAAAAATACCCTAAATAATGCATCTTCTGTGCCCATAACAACATAGCTTAAGTTATTTCAATCCTTACTTTGGCACTAACATAAAAGTCATAAAAGTTAGGGTTTTGTTGAGTGATTTTTAAATTCTCATTCTAGTTTATTTCAGTTGGAAATGTATTAGAATAAATGCGATTATCAGGTCCCCATATGAGGGTAAAAACTCTTCTGTGAATCCATTCTTCTATACAATATGAATGTGACTAATACAGACATTTATTTGCTAGGCTTCACAGATATAAACAAGGTTGAGGTATTCTATGTATTTGCAGTTAAACGCATACAAGTACTTACCTGGACTGAAATCTAAAGAGTAAGCCTCCTAGTAGAAATTCAAGTGAAAATAAAGAGACACACTGAGTTCAGGACTTAAAAGCTAAGTCAGAAAAGTCCTTCCTGTGTGTTATTCTGTGGCATCTCCTAAATTCACTCTTTTTTCCATACAAATTGGATTTAATTTTCATTTATTTTCTCCTTGGACAAAAGAAATAATACTTTTCCTTTATATTCTCTAATAAATTTGGTTTTGATATAAAACAATTTGGTCAAATCTCTTAGAGCTGCTGGCATGTCAATCAAATGAATTTGGGAACATTGAAGTAGGAGACTGCCATAGTCTGAATCTTTATGGCTCCACCAAATTAATATGCTTGAATCCTAACCCTCAAGGTATTAGGACGTAGGACCTAAGGGAGATGATGAAGTCATACCACATGAAGTTATAATGAAAAGATGACTAACCGTGAACCAGGAAGTAGGCCTTCCATAGACAATGAATTTGCCAGCACCTTACTTGGATTTCCAGCCTCAAGAATGTAAAATATATTTCTACAGCCTTTAAATGAATCAGCGTATAGCATTTTGTTACAGCATGATGACAGAATCATAAGTTAAAAATTATCTTGATATTGCTATGATATGGAGAAAAGTTACCTGATTGAATCATGCTACCCTTGACAAAAAAAGGTGAAGTTAACTTATAAACAAATAAAAATATTAAATTTGGGGACTGGAGTGGTGTCTCAGCTGTTATGGTGCTTGCCTGGCTTGTGTGAGGATGTGGGTTCAAACCCCAGCACCATGAACACAACGAAGTGTTGGTGCAACAACAGCCACATGAAAACTAAATAAAACAGATTCTCTTTCTCTTTCTCTCTCTGTCCTGCTCTATTTAAAATAAAAAATTAAAATTTGTGAAAAAGTCAATTTCCTATTCATATTCATCTGTCATAATTTAAAGACTGTTAACATGAGCATGAATAAAGTCACCATGTGTACTTCTACATTTTCTTGGTTTGCCTACTGAGTTCTTTGGAAGGGAACATTTCAATCTAAAATGTTATATTTCTACTGTTTTTTTCTTCCATTTCACCAGATGTCATTCATCCATATTCAGTCCCTTAGAAATGTGCTTATAATGTATTAAAATTAAAAATCTACCCCAAGTTTAGAATTTTTAAATTAGCAACAATTCTAGCATTTTATAATATTTTAATAATTGCTTCAGAAAAATTAATACTAACTTTACATATTTGTTCTGTTATTAAGGATCTTATATATGTTACAAATACATGTAAGAAGTATTACATTTACATGTCATTTCATCTCTTCCATCCTCACTATGTTCACATTAGGATAGTCTTTAAATTTTCAAAAACTAGGGGCTGGAGCTGTGGCTTGACAGTTACGGCGCTTGCCTGGCATAAGCAAGCAAGGATGTGGGTTCAAACCCCAGTACTATAGACAAAATGAAATGTCGGAGCAACAAAAGCCACATGAAAAACTAAAACTGATTCTGTCTTTCTCTCTCATGGTCCCTCTCTCTTAAAAAAAAAAAAATTCAAACACTAAATCCACATATTTAAGAAAATATTGAGTACTACTAACTAGACAGTTTTAGTAGATACATCTGTGGGGACTGAACTCTGTATTACTGTAAATGAAATAAAGTTCTTTTTGGCAAAGTTCTCCCTGTATCAGGTCTTCTTCCTCTTGACTGCATTCATACTCATTTTTGTACTCTTCATTATTTTTCATTTTAATATTCATTTCATCTTTATTTCTGTTTCTTCATCTTGAAACTGATGTTGGGTATTGGAAGCTGAGGTATCATAAATAGCATATATATTTCTTTAACTTTACTACCACCTGTTTGTCTTTGCAGGTTTATACTGAACAAAATCCCTCAAAAATATGAACTTTCAACTGTGGTACAAGGCAGTTAAAACACTGAAACTTCCATTGTCCCTAGATTTCTTACTTAGTCTCTTTTCCTCAATGTTTAAGAGTTCTCCTCATTGTTCTCCCAGAGTTCTGTCCTTCCAGATTTCTTTTCAGAGGAAGGCTATACTTTTTAATGTAGTTAGTTTTCTCATATCAAAGTTTAGTCAAGATGATAATTGTTAGAATTGAAGTACTACATAATTAGGAAAAGCCTTTAAGTAAATTAAAACTAGAAAAGTTATTTATGGACAATAGAAAAAAAATCATTGAATTCAAGAATTCATATATTACTAAATCTGGATGGCACATAAAATATCTCATAAAATTTTCCAATTATTATCCTATTTTATAGTTGGAAGTGAAAATAATGGATATGCCCCAAGTTACTTGGCTTCTAGAAGTACGTATAACTGGTATATAGTAGAAACTTTATTATTTTATTATTTTATTTTTAAGAAAATGACAGATTACATTATGTTTTATCATGACAGACAGCATGTTTTAAAGTACTATACATTATGAATGGTTGAATCTAGTTAATAACCAAATGTATTGCTTCACATAGCATTAATTCTTGTGTGAGAGCATATAACTTCCACTTTTTACATTTTTTTCAATAATACATCATCATTAATTATAGACACCTTGTTGTACAACAGGTCTCTTGAAATTTATTTCTCTGTAATTATGTACCATTTGAGAGACTTATTATTTTCGTAAAATGAACTGTACCATGATGCTACCATAGCTTAAGTTTCCAGTGAGGAAAAAAAATCAAACTACAGTGAGAGTCTGAAGATAGCAAGATATACATGAATAAGTAGAGAAATAGTTAATGACCTTGAATATGGACATTATTAATTTTGACCCTACTAATTGTGTGTGTGTGTGTGTGTGTGTTTTTTAAAGAGAAGGACAGTGAGAAAGAGACAGAAAGAATCAATTTTTATTGAGTTTTTTTCACAAGGCTTTTGTTGCTCCAACACTTAGTTGTGTATGTCGGTTGCTGGGGTTTGACCTGTGTACTTGTGCATGCTAGGCAAGCACCTTAACCACCGAGCCACCGCTCCAGCCCCGATCCTACTAATTTTGAATTCAGGAGAATATGGATGTAAACTGGACTAATACTTGCTTTAATCAGCAAATCTTTGCTGCAAAATAACTCAAATTTATAGTTTTCAACAAGATCAGATAGATATGTTTAAATATTCAAAAGAAAAATCTAAAGAATTTCCAAAAACTGGCTAGGTATAGTTCAGAGGTAGAATACTTGACTAGTGTGCTTGAGATCCTGGTACCAATCAAACATACACACATAAATTTCCAAAAATATATTATTATTTTTAGGTATACATATGTTTACACAATTACTAGGCTAATTTCAACTGCTAATTCACTGAAAAGGTCTTTAAGGTTACCCTAGTTTTAAGATTGGCCAAATTATAGAGTACAATACCTGAAATCTTTAAAACCACTTTATAGAAATCCCTCAAAGTTCAAATTTTCCTTTAACAAATAAGCAATGAGCTCAGCCATTTTGTAAATGAAATGGGAAAACAAAAATATGGCTGAAATTTAAATTTGCTTACTATCATTTACAAAATTTTATCTTGACATAATTTCACTACTTGCAATAGCTAATAGATCCTATTGTACTAACCAAGTTAGATAAAAGTGTAAGCTTCGGACAAATAAAAGTACATGTGCTTTTATTATTACATGAAAGCACTGAAGACTGACCAAAATCAGGCAGAAACTGGAAGGGGGTGCGTATACTCTTAGAAGATGGGAATGGCAGTGGACTGAGTTTCCATTTTTACCTAAGGATATAGAGGTTATTAAAACACAACCTAAGAGGCTGGATGAACTATAGGCCAGAGTTCAAAGTAAACCACAATAAGCATAAAGGAAGGAAGAAATTCTCAAAAAAGAACAGCATCAAAGAGAGTGACTCCCAAATTTAGGGTATAAATTTTATCCAAATCTTTGACTAATCCCTAAACTATGCCTATGTGATAATGAATCCATGAAACCCTACTAAAGCTAAAAGAATGAAGAGAGATTCTTGATGTTGCCATAAAACATAAGTTTGAAGTTTAGAGTAAGTCTAGAGGAGTAAATACCCTGCTTAACACATAAACACACATGTACTGTCACCACTGACACTAACTCTCTTCACAGGAATAACATAACCCCACAATGTGTGTAATGTATTACTCACAATGTCCACAATATAAGTGAAACTGACTAGACATGCAAAATCACAAGAAAATGTGATCTGTGCTCAGAATTAAGAAAATTCAGATATATAATTTAGCAAAGAAGGATTTTAAAACAGCTATTATAAGAATCCTCAAGAGCATAAAGGAAAATGAAACAAGTGGACAAATAAAAATTACAGCAGTAAAACAGAAACTACAAAAAAGAAACCAAATAGGAATTCTAGAAGCATAAAGTAAAATATGAGAAGTATTTATGGACGGGTGCAACAGTAGATTGGAGCTCACAGAAGAAAAAAAAGTATGGAAAACAAAGATCAATAGAATTTATCTAGCCATCTGAAGGCTAGAGAAAATATCAAAAAGTCTCATGTACCTATGGAACAATAGCAAGTAAGGTACTTGGGGTTTCAAAAGTGCAGGAGAAAATGAGGTTGGAAAAACCTGAAGAAAAATTCTCCAAGTTTGGTTTGGAACATAAATTTAATAGACAAGAAGCTCAGTGAAGTTAGGCAGGATAAATACAAAGAAAACAAAACATGGTTATTAGGATGGTTAAGGTTCTGACAATAAAAATTAAAAACATAATTCTGAAAGCATACAGACAAACACAGTACATACAGGGAAACAATGATATTCACTGACTCATGTTTTAAAATAATGGATGCCAGAAAGAAGTGGCATGATATCATTAGAAGACTGAACAACAAAATTGCCAACCTATAATATTATAGTGAAAATATCTTCAAAGAATGAAAGTAAAGACATTTTCAGAATACATAAACTAAGATAAAATCATCATTAGCCAATCCACATCATAAGAAATATTAAATAAAATTTAGCAGAACACAAAAGAAAAATGATAACAGAACAGAATTCTGATCATCGAAAGAAAAACAGTGGGAATGGTAAATGTTAAATCTATTTTTTCTCTCAGTTCCATTGACATACATTTGATTGCTTAAGGCACGAGTTAGAACACTGTGACTTATATGTAGATGTAACATCTGTAATACAACTTTTTACATTATGAAAACTCAAGGATGCGTATTGTAATTCTTAGCATATCCACTGAAAAAAAATCATGTGAAGATTCATCATAAAGAAATCAACAAATAACTATAATTAATTTCTAAAAATGTATACAATTAATCCAAAAGAAGGTAATAAGGAGAAAAGAAAAGCAAAAAACAGAAAGAACTAGCAGAAACAAGTAGAAAATAGCTATCCCATACCCAATCATGTCAGTAAATACAAATGTCACAGAATTAAAGACTATAATTAAAACATATGGACAGAATGCAAGGATAAAAAAACCAAAACCCAATTGTTTGTTGACTATAAGAGATATACTTTAAATATATTTTCCTTTAAATATAAAGACATAGACACAATGAAATGAAAAGAAATAGATTTTTTAAAGCCCATATATTATATAAACAGCAATCACAAGAAGGCAGGAATGGCTACATCAATGAGATATGGTAGTATTGCCAATGAGAAAGAGAAATTTCAGAAAAATAAATAAATATTTCCCATTCATGGATTACAGGACTTGGATATTACTAAGATGTTCATAACCCAAGGGGCTGGAGTGGTGGCTGGCTGGTTATGGTGCTTGATTGGCATGCGCAAACCCCAGGACCCACATACACAATTAAGTGGTTAGAGCAACGAAAGCCATATGAAAAACTCAATAAAAATTGATTCTCTGTCTTTTTCTCACTGTCCTTCTCTCTTAAAAAAAAACAAACAAAACAAAACAAAAAACCCCACGATGTTCACAACCCAAAATGCTATAAGCAATCAATTCAATTCCCTTCCAAGCACATTTTTTTCTTTTGTTGGCTTCCTTTCTATTAGAAACTAATGAGTTGATTCTAATATTTTAATAGAGAAGCAAAGAACATAACATGTCCTTACAGATATAAAATAACAGCCTGAGGATTTACACTACCTGACATTAAGAGTCACAATAAAGGGCTGCATCGGTGGCTCAGCGGTTATGGTGCTTGCCTGCCAGGTGCAAGGACGCAAGTTCAAACCCCAGCACCATGTACACAATGAAGTGTCGGAGCAACAAAAGCTACATGAAAAAACTAAATAAAACTGATTCTCTCTTTATCACTGTCCCTCTCTTAAGAAAAAAAAAATAGAATAGTCACACGATAAACCTACAGTAATTAAGATGGGAAATCAATACTGACAAACCAATGAAGCAACTGAATTCCCCAAAATAATTCATATAGATACATGGTCATTTGATTTTCAACAAAGCTGCTAAAAAATCGAATGAGAGAATAAAAGAACAAAAATTTCTGCAATAACTAGATATTCACATGTAAAATCTGAATTTAGCCTCAACTCACACAATATACAAAGGTTAATTTGCCCATATTAATGAAGTTAAATGTAAAAACTAAAACTGTAAAGCTTCTAGAAGAAAACAAAGGATAATATCATCATGACTTGGGTTAGGGCACATAAACATTAAAGAAAAAATTTGGATAAAGTAAGACTTCATAAAAAAATTCAGAAACTGTGCTCATCAAAAGACACCATTAAGAGAATAAATAGGGGTTGGGGATTTAGCTCAGTGGCAGAGTGCTTGCCTAGCACGAGCAAGGCCCCAAGTTCAGTCCTCAGCCCTAAAAAAAAAAGAATAAACAGTAAGCCACAAAATGAGAAAGTACTTGAAAAGCAGGTATTTGACAAAGGACTATTATTCAAGATATATAAAGATCTCCTATAAATTGGTGGTGCATGCCTAGCCGCTTGGGAGGCTGAGGCAGGAGGATTCCAAGTTCGAGGTCAGTCTCAGCAACTTAGCAAGATGGTGTTTCAAAATCAAAAACAAAAAACTCTGTGAATGTGGTTCAGTGGTAAAGTGCCCCTAGGTTCAATCCCCAACTACCAAAAAATAAAAATAAAAAATAGAAAAACTATTGGTAATAAAAGGCAACATCACTCCCCTGCCCTGCAAAAAAAAAAAAAAAAGTGGATAAAGGATTTGAAGAGATACTTATCAGAAGATATATGAATGACCAAGCAATAAATGAAAAAATGCTCAATATCATTAGTTGGGGAAATGTATAAACTATGAGAGTTACCACTAATATCCATCAGAATGATTAAAAGGAAAAACAATGACATCACCAAATACCAAATATTTATCAGGATTAGGAGCAACTAGAATTCTTAAATATTGCTGGAAATATAAAATGGTATAACCCTTTTGGAATAAAAAATAAAATAAAAAAAACAGGAGCTAGGGGGCTGGAGTGGTGGCTCGGCAGTTACGGCACTTGCCCAACATGCGTAAGTACACGGATTCAAACCCCAGCACCCATGTACACAATTAAGTGTCAGAGCAATGAAAGTCATGTGAAAAACTCAATAAAAATTGATTCTCTCTCTCTCTCACTGTTCTTCTCTCTTTAAAAAAAAAAAAAACAGGAGCTAGAGCAGTGGTTCAGTGGTTAGAACACTTGCCTGGCATGTGTAAGAACTCGGGTTCAAACCCAAGCAACTGAGTGTCAGAGAAATAAGATCAGATGAAAAAATAAAATTGATTTTCTCTCTCTCTCTCTCTCTTTATTGAAAAAAAGAGAAAAACATACAACTAACTCTACAACACAGCAATTTCACTTTTTGCTAACTACCTAAAAGAAATGACAACATTTGTCTTTAAAGATTTATATAAAAATATGCATAACAGATTTATTCACAATACATCAAGCACTGGTAATAGCCCAGGTATCCACAAACATAAGAATGAAAAGTTGATATATTTATATAATGCAATATTTATTAATCAATAATAAAGAGGAATAAATCATGCTGAAAAATAAAAACATTTCAAAAATACTTCATACAAAGGAGTATATTGTTTTTATATGACTTTCTAGAACATAATAAACTAATCTATGATAAAAAAATTGTAAGAGTGGCTGTCTTTCAGAAGGTAGTGGCAGTAACTGGGAAGAAATATGAAGGAACTTTCTAAGCTGATGATAATATTCTGAATCTTGATAGGGTTTTGGAAAAATAGGTCAAGATTCATTAAATGGAATAAAGTGGTTCACTGAGCATAAATTTTACCTTACCAAAAAAGGAACCTATATTATACAAAATGAAGTGTTAGATATAAAATGTACCAATGTCTGCAACTCACTTTGTAGAGTCATAAAGAAGGATGAACTATTGGATCGATAAAAGGGATAATTAGATGGATATGGTAAATGTTATACAGTAAATATATAGTTGATATAGTAAAATGTTAATTGTAGAAAATGGATGGTGGATAGAAAGTGTTTATAATTCCTTAATTTCTGTATGCTTGAAAATTTTCATAGAAAATATTAGAAAAAATTGGTATCTTGCTTTATCCAGATTACAGTTGTTTTAACAGTTTAAGTAGAACTCACTGAATATGGGGGAATGTAAATTGGTTACTTATAAAAATTTGAGTGATGAGAAAAATGGCACATTTTTAGTATCTCTGCACCAGGAAAAAAAAAAAATATATATATATCACTGACCTTTTTTCTTTTCCTTTGCTTGGTTTTAGCTGAATCCTGTGTAACACTCCCACTCCCTAGAGATCCTGATGCAGTTCTCCCTAAGTGCTGACATCCAGATGATGGAGCTGTTGGTGTAGGAGGGGGAGTGTTCTCAGGGGAATCTGGGCAAGACTTCATACAAGACCCCTGCCCAAAGAGATAGTTCTGAAATGAGTAATCTTTTACTAACATTAGAATTTTTAAAAATAGATCATGAATTTAATATTATATTGAGTGTACAAATGTAAAAACACAATTTATTCTTATTTAGTTCATAGAAATGATATCCCTATTGATGGATATGGAAAACTACCAGAAGCTACTCTGTCAGGCAGCAAACCCCCTACTCACTGTTTAGAAATCTACAGACTCGAGCCTTCAACAGAACCTACTGACTCTAGCCCTTGTCAGAGGATTCCCCACCCTACTAAAAAACTCAGTTTAATCTCCACTGTACTGAAAAAGCCAGATTAACCAGGAAAATTCCTGCTGTGACATCCCTGTTCCCCTATTCCATCTATACCTACCCAGGGCTATAGCAGCAGTGGGTCCCAGACTCTACTGGGTCCCCCCCTCCACAGGTTTCTCCCAATAAACCTGTGTTACTGTTGAGCCACCGCTGCTATCCTCTCTCTCTCTTTCCTTCATTTTGGCCTCTTTCCTTACACCTATCTTATTCTTAAAGTTCTAATATATTAAGTTTTAGTCTAATTATTTAGATAAAATCAGAATTCTTTTTGTATAAATTTCTCAAATCTCTGCTTTTGTTAGATAATCTAGATGGAAATTTTGTTAGCATTTCAAATTTACCTATTTTGCAAGTTTTTTTCCCCCAAACTGGATGCTTTTTACACATTATTTGTGATAATGGTGATCAAAATTTTCCCCAGTAACTCAAAACTCACTGTCTTAGAGTCACTATAGATTATTCTAGTCCTTTCCACATCTGGTTCCTTCATTTCTTCTCCTCCTTTACTTCCTAATATCCCTCAAAACTATCTGGTTTCTTAGGTCATGACCATATGTCTGTCCTTTCTTTCATGCAGAAATATTTTAAGACTGTTATATGTTTTAGCCTCTTTTTATAATG
Source organism: Aplodontia rufa (assembly GCA_004027875.1). NCBI lineage: Eukaryota > Metazoa > Chordata > Mammalia > Rodentia > Aplodontiidae > Aplodontia > Aplodontia rufa. The sequence continues at coordinate 28,167 of PVKS010017731.1, forward strand.
GTCAAATATCCCAAATTCTTTCAACTAGTTACTTTTAGGTAAGCTTTTACGCTTTGTCACACATACTATGGCCATTACTTTCCTTTAGAAATACAGGACTGGGTAAATGTCAACCCAATAAGGACAGAACCTAAAAACTAAAATAAAATTTAAAAATCTATGTCACATTACAACATTGCCTTCTCAGCCATATACAAACAAATAAAAATCTCTTTTTCCAGTATGATATGATTAATCTAATTCCTCATCCTATCAACCACACCATCCATACTATCCATTGGTCCATGATTTTCTGCAATGTATTTGAAAATTATGCCACACTTTGTAAAATGCTTTGTTGAAATTCAGATACTGGTTTTAAGACTATTTCCTTGATCTTTTTTAGAAACACTGTCAAACAAAAGAGAATGAGGCTAACCTGCCATGACTTTTTCCTTGAAAAACAAGATACAGGTTGAGTATCCTCATGATTCATAGTTTGGATTTTCTTAAAATTTTGGAATATTTGCATAGCTCCTAGGGATCATAGCTACCTGTGTGTAAATCATATCTTAAGGAAAATCCTGTAAAATTAACTTGAATTAATATTAAATTTGCTAATCTAGTATGAGGAAACCAAGCTTAATTTGCTCAGTCTCTTCCTTATATGGTTAGTATTCAAGAATGATCCTCCTTTAAACATAGGGCATTGAATATTAACCCTATGATGCTGAGCTCCCAATTCCAATCAACTAAACATAGCACAGTCATTTGGTTCTTTTTAAAACACCCTTTTGAATTCATTACCCTTCAGTAACTGTTCAGCTATTTCTAAATGATCGTAGGGTAAAACGCTATAAAATCTGGGCCTTGCTTTTCTAATCAAACTTCCTACTATTCCTCCTTAATGAACCTTTTGCTTGAATATTTTAATCCCCATCCCTCCCCCAACGCACAGTTGTACCTAATGCTGTGTCTCAGGCCAAGAGCATCCTCCCCACTTTCACATTCTCATCCAAGTTCTCTTTCCTTCAATATTCTTCTCTCTGATTTTAACTAGGGAGTGTGTGTGTGGGGGTCTGGGGAGTGTGTCTTTTATTTCAACCCTGCACTTTCTGTTGGGCCACTCATTTGGAAATTAGTGTATGTTATCTTGAATTGTTTATTTATTTGTTTTACAAAATGTTCTGTTTCCTTGAACACAGCTCCTATCAGTCTCCAGTATCCCTCGGGACCCAGTTTGGTGCATTACTAGAGGTGTAGGCCCTTGAGGTTGGTTGCTTATCTGCAGTGTTGATGACTAAGATTTCTGCTTTACAGTAGCATTCCCTTTATGTTTTGTCAGGTAATAAAGGGCAGGAAGGAAGACAGTCTTTATGAATGTCCACTTTGACTACCAGTCACAGAAGAAGAAATGTGCCTGCCAGGCCAGGAACAGCTTGAGGCTTATACTAACACTCTGTCAGGATGCTCACTGACACTTGTGCTCCCACCTCCCAGAGAGCCCAGGAAACCCAGTACACATAAGACATTTTTCTCAACTGCTGTGTAGCTGGGAACAGCGGCTGTGGTTGCTGAGCAGTTGCCCAGGGAAGCATGGCCACCCTGGAGAACCAAGAAGGCGGTGTGTGTATGTGTGTGTGTAAAAGCGCTTTCCTAGCCATGCAAGCAATCACTGAATGTTAAAGGGAAACTATACTTGTTTTGTTCACAGTAAATTTCCTCAATTAGAAATGTTACAACAAATTTGTCTGATGTTAATGGAAAGCATACTTATACACATATTCATAAAGTGAACATGCATCAAAGGCCATTTTAAAGGGTGTTCTCTGACTTCATAATTTGGGTTTGAAACAAAGAAAACAAATAGTGTTTAATCAACTAAGCAAGCTTTAGGGATTTTTAAAGTATGTTGGTTGATAATGATGTATGACCTTTTATCTGAAAAAAAAAATGGGTTTTTAATGGGCATAAATATTGTAATCCCTACTTGGATTTCAAACCAATCTGATTCTCCAATAGGTATAAAAAAGATGTCAAGCTTACTTTTGGTTTGTAATAAGATAATATCAATATATTTTCTAAATACTCTAGAAGAGAGATATTTAAACTTGGGATCCATAGGATGTCTAGATTTCTTAGATCAGAGAAAGACTTCAGAAGTGTCCAAATAACATGAAATTGTATTCCAAACTGACAAATGTGTTTATGGAAAAGGAGTCTGTAGTCTTCAACAGATTCTCAAAGAGGTCTGTGACCTAAAACAGATTAAACTACTTTAGTCACCACTGTCTTACCTACAGATATCATCAAGGAGTAGATATTTATAATTTAGGTACAGAAATAAAGTAGGGCTTTGCCATCTTCAAACAGATTAAACATTTCCCTTAACTTGATCTAAAATTCACTTTGTGATTATATATTTGGATACTAATGTTTTTATTGTCTTCACTATAGTTATTTGATTTAATTTTATGAAACTACTGTTTTTGTTAGTGTAAAAAGGTCAAATACTGGCAAATATATTCAACATGCTGTATTTCATTTCTGGCTTTTAGGCACATGCTGTTTACAGAAAATACAATAAAAGCGGTAGACAGTTATTATGCAAATATTTAAAACTGGCAAGAAGATGACTTCATAGTTCTCATAAATAGGAGGACTAGTAGTATAAACCAGATGAGGAAAAGATCTGATTTTTATGAGACAGGGCCAATCTAAAAAAAATGCTAAAAAAGCCAAGTATCTTTAAATTATGTCTGTAGATGAATCAACAGATGAAATGGAAAGTTATCAATAAATGCTTAGAATTTTATAAATAACAATTTTCTAATGTGTGTGTGCAGCAGGGGGAGGGGGTTGTGCTTAGGACTGAACTCAGGGCCTTCTGCAAGTTAGGCAAGCATTAGGCTACATCCCTAGCCCAACTTTCTCATCTTTGAGGTACAAAGAAATAATTTTTCCCAATGTTATTCAGTTGTTTATTTTCCATGTAAATGAGAAATGCTTTGCAGTTATCCTTCCTTCATTGTAGGTCTATGAAAGACAAGTGATGTAAAGTTGGAAATAGAATCATCATATTAAGTAGATTGTCAAGGTCTGGCATACAGTAAGTGCTCAATAAATATTTGATGAATGTATGAAGATTTTTTGACTGAAGGTTATACATTACCAATATTTTAAAAAGAATAATGTAAATACTAGACACAAGACAAAATTCACGAATGTATTAGGTACTATTTTCTGATACTTACCTCAGCAGAGTTATGATACTGAATGAAGGTTGCAGAAATGGCATGGCTGAAGGGGTCTCCTGCTTTGGTTACCATGTCCTGTCTCACAAGAAGAGCCAGATCCACTAACTAGAAGATCAGAGCAATGAAAGTAAAGTCACACAGCTGGAAATAATCATGAGTGAACCTAAAAGCCATACATTCCAAATGTTATTAGTAATATTATACCTAAAAATCTGTATTGTGGACATGAGCACCGACTAACTAACTGGTTAACAGACCTACCCATTTATACAAATGATACATTTAGACTTTCGAGGGAAGTAGTTCTCAAAATTAATTTCATAATCAGTAGGGAAGTATTTTAAAGTACAGATTTCTGGGCTACATATAAGCCCAGAGATTCCAATTTAGCAGGTCTGTTCTAATTCCCACTGTAAACATATACTGAGGGGATGCTAATACTTGGAAAAACTGGTGGAGGGTAGTGATCCCAGATCCAGATTTTGGTGAGTACTAGGAAACCTCACATAACTCGCAACACATTTTTCAAAGCTGAAAAATTATCTCTAAACAAGGCAGACAAGGACTTAAGAGCTACATATCAAAAACAAGTAGAATCTTTCTCAATTTTAACATGCACCAGAGCGGAGGATGAAAAGAAACCTAATTGAATTAAATTCTAGAAAATGATATAACTGTCATAGAAGAAAACTCATGGTTGGTACAGCAGTGGGCGTAAGTACAACTGATCACAGAGATGAGGAGAAACCAGCCCTGTGTGGCTTGATGTTAACAGCTTAGAATTCTTACCTGTGCCACAGTTTCATATGCTAAATACGCTAAAATTTCCATAGCGACAACATTGGGTTTTATCTCCATGCTGCTACAGTCCAACCAGTCTCGAAATTTGGAAGCTTTTTTAGCTAGTCATGAAAAATACAAGTGGAAAAATTTAAATTTTAAAGTGTCTTAATACTGTATATACTATCATAAGATGTAAAACATTTCTCAGGAGAACTGCATAGAAAAAATAATGCCTTTATAAAAGCACTGTTTTTGATCTCATGTCATGAATATCATGTCTAAATTTCCTAGTCCCAAGAAAAACAAGTTTTGTGGGATGCAGTGGCACAGTCTATAATCTCACACTCAGGAGGCTGAAGCAGAAGGATGACATGTTTGAGGCCAGCCTTAGCATCTTAGGGAGGCCCTAAGCAAATTAACAAGACCCTGTTTCAAAATAAAACCATAAAAAAGGCCTGGCGCTGTGACACAGTGGTTATTTGCCCCTGAGTTCAATCGCTGGTACAAACAAACAAACAAACAACAACAACAACAACAAAAACCAGAAAAGAAAAACAAGTTTTAACCCCTGATTACAAAGCAACACCATGGCCATCCTTAAGTAATCCCTGTGCGTTTGGGTCCTTTTCTTTGTACATGACATAGAATACTAAAGTACTTAAAGTTTAGCATTTTTCATATCGCTTCAGAATACATTACCACTAGCCACTGCTTAAGTTATAACAATAAATTGTAAGTTGCTTGCTTGGTATAACTAAATAACTAACTAACTTATTTAATTGAACTCACGGATGTTAAACCACTAAGTCACATCTGCAGCCCTTTTTTGTTTTTTATTTTGAGACAGGATCTTGAAAGTTGCTTAAGGCTTCGTTAAGCTGCTGAGGCTGACCCTGAATTTAGTATCCTTCCGCCTTGGCTCCTAAGTAGTTGGGATACAGGTGTGCTCTGCTGCGCTGGCTTGATGTAACTATAGTTGACTATTTTGGAAAGAAATATCCTGCCATAAGAGCCTCTGATGAAGAAAGGAACGTGCAGAAGCTGCACATCCACTACTTTTCAAAATGTGTCTATTACTAAAGTAGATTCAAAGCTGTGAATTTAGAATAAATAAACTGATATCTGGCCTGATTTAAACTTGTTGCTATGTTTTCCTGATTAACAAGATGTTCAAATTCTTAAACCTGACTCTCAGAATCATTCAGTCTGATTTCAGCCTGCTCTTACATTATTTAACCCTATTTAGTTGCCACCTGGTCTTCAGCATGATCTTTTCTGTGGTCATTCCTGCTCCTTTCCTTCCACGGAATGGCTCTCTCATCACTCTTCTTTATTCATATGAATCTTCCCCACACAGGCCAAGAATACACACTTCCACTCTAGCCAGTATGGAAATCATTACATATCTTTCATAAATACTTATCATTTTCAAAGCATATTAAAACTTCTTTGTGGGCAAAGACCATGCCTGTAGTCTCTTTGTATACGTAATAGTACCATGCATATATGAAACCAAGTAACACACTAAACTTTCAATTAAATACCTCCAAACTGTCATAATACTATGAATCTAATTTTATATAGGACTTACACTAGACATTACTAATTTAACTAGTAACCTAGTTACTACTTACTAGATAGAATATGACAGTGAAGATTTTTATCAAATCTACAAGATCTTTTTTAAAAAAAACCCACATACTATTCTTTTGATTAATGTGGTCCCATTGGTCTGAGTTAACAATAACTCAGAGCATGATGTTTTGATCCTTATAGATAGAATCTTCATGGACTCCATATATAGAAGAGTTTTAAATAAATCACAGAAGACATGAAATCCTGCTATAACTAAAGCTGTTAAATGAGGCAGAATTATAATAATCCTCCATAAAGTTATCTCCTTACAGTAACTAATCTTCCACATATTCTGACATATAACATTCCATCTAACTAGTAAGTTGGAACAGCTCACAAATGCTTGCTAAACATCTGTGTAATACTTCTGAAGTTAAAGTAACCAGGCAGCAATTTGGCAAAATCAATAAAATTTACACTATTTACTTCTCCGTTTGACAGATCATTAGGAACACAAAAACAGGTATTTAGTGACTGTGCTCTAAAACTTTTATTTTAAAAGCGAAGAAAAGGATGACTATTGGTATTCGGTCAGATCTATGGACATAAGCAAAAGAATTGGTAGCTTTCTTGTTAGACTATAAGCACAGGGACAAGGATTAGGAATCTACCATTGTATCCCCAGAAAATAAAATAATAATGCCTGGACTTAGCAGACTTACAAGAAGTATTTCTAAAATAGATCAATGAAGGAATAAACGAAAAAAGATTTTTTTTTTTTTAAAAGAGAGAAGGACAGTGAGTGAGAGAGAGACAGAGAGAATCAATTTTTATTGAGTTTTTCACATGGCTTTCGTTGTTCTGACACTTAGTTGTGCACGTGGGTTGCTGGGGTTTGAACCCGTGTACTTGCGCATGCCAGGCAAGCACCATAACCACCGAGCCACCGCTCCAGCCCCAAAAGATATTTTTTTAATAAAAGGGTAGAGTCCAAACTTTTAAGTATTTATGTATGTATGATACTTTTATTTATTTAAAAAAGATGTGTGGAGGTCCTATAAACCACTTGCATTATTGCTGTTCCACCAACAGTTTGAAGATTTTCTGAGCCAATTCCTTCCCTGTCATCTGGAAAAGGGCTGCTTCAGAGACTGATGCTTCCAGGGTATTACTGGTTTTACCAAAAGAGGCACAATGATTCCCTGCTGTAACAGTGTGTTTTCATCAAGTGATGAGGGGGCTTCTGAATGAATGCATTTCTTTTTCTTTCATCAGGAAAATGGGTAATCTGGAAGTTGACTAACAATTTAAATAGAAACCTGAACAAAGCCCAAAAGTTCCTAGCATTATCATTTTTCTGATACTACCTGAGTTTTCATTCCAGGTTACACTTAGAACAACTTTACATCACAATTTCACATGGAAATTTAAGATTAATCTCATAGATTTCTATTTTACGAGAAAAATATAAGTTTGTAGCAATATTCTATTCTTCTGTTCCTAATATTTCATGATTTATACCACACTGTTCTCACCAAGATTTCTTTTGTCACTTCAACCTCTTCAAAATTACTGCTCTTTGCATTAACTAAAACTAGCTTTCCTCAAAGAGTATATTTCCCCCTAGAACCTCGAGAGTAGGGCTTCCTTGTTCCCTTCTTTCTATACATATTTATTGGGCAGCTACTATTAGCTAGTCTGTTCATTTCCCAATACTACAGGTCCTGGAGGCAAGTAAATGGATGGCAGATTTCTAACAGAGACAAAAGGAGAATGGAATCATATTTGAACAAATAACTATCATCCTACAACTTCCCACCTACCTGAATAATTACAGCAAGAAATAAAGTCATTTTAAGACAAAATTGAGTACTTTCGGAATTCATAGAGTCTCAGGAGGGATATAACATTAGGCCAAAAGGAAAGTTTAAATTACATAAAAAAAACTTTAAAAATATTAAGTCAGGGGTGTAAATTGAAAAAATTAGAGATAGCAACTGAAATGGCACAAATAGAATATAGTATATACAAACTAGTAGAGAAAAATGGAATGAATAAAGCCCTTTCAATCTATTCAATAGAAAGGGAGGGGGAAAAGAGAATAAAAAGCACAGTACATTTAAAACACAAAATATGACAGCATAAATAAACTCAAATGCATCTAGTCTAGATATAATTTGAACTCATCAGTTAAAATACAAAGACAATTTGATCTGATTGATTAAAAATATAGATACTCTTTGTAAGAACTAAAATAAAATTGAAAGGAAAGGACTGAAATATGATTTACTAAACCATAATTAAGGGTAATTTTGAGGGCCAAAATTTTAAAAGACTTAGCCAGGTGTGGGGGCACACATCTAAAACCCTAGTGACTTGAGAGGCTGAGTCAAGAAGATTGCAATTTTTTTTTTTTAAGAGAGAGGGACAGTGAGAGAGAGAGAGAGAGAGAGAGAGAGAGAATTAACTTTATTTAGTTTTTCATGTGACTTTCATTACTCAGACACTTGGTTGTGTAGGCTGCGCTGAGGTTCAAACCTGAAAACTTGTACATGCCAGGCAAGCACCCTAACTGCTGAGCTACCACTCCAGCCCAGAAGATTGCAAATTTGAGGCCAGCCTCAGCAACTTAGCCAGAAAAAAAGACTTTAAATGAAAAAGACTTTAAGAAAAATGACTATCTCACTTGCATAAATATAAAAACAAAAGACATTTGAATTTGATCAATGTCCTGATGCTACTACACCTTACCCTCTGCCCCAAAAATGATATTCATTATTTTAAAATGTCTCAGTAATCTCAGCAACTGCTTTGATCAAATATCTAAGACATATATGACAGAATTACAATTCCTATATCTTGGTAATTTATCAGATGTAGGAAAAGAACCTAACACTCTGACCTGTGTAGGAATGGCCTTCTAAATTTGGTGACCCATTAGGATTACCTCAGGATTCTGTCATACAAAACAGTTTCTTCCAAAAAGGTTTCATAATGAAGCCTCTATGTACATTATTTTTAAATGATTAAATTCTTTCTCCGTATAGAAAAGAAAATTAAGCATAATATACTGTTTGTAATTGTTTTATACAGAGAGGGAAAATATTAATTTTAATTTCTAGTTTGCTGTGTTAAAAGCCAAAAGTGAACAAAAATCTAATTTTCAAATGAAAGGCATATTAGGAGAATTTAGGATTGTCAGTTTTAGTGTGAAATACTACTTCTGTTCTTTTATGTGAATTAAATATAAAAAATGATTTAAAAAATAGTTAAACTGTACCAAATGTTACTTTATAAACTGAAAATTTACACTTATACAAAACTTGAATGCCATTTTTAAACCTAAAAATTACAATATAAAAAACCTCTCATTTGCTGAAATTGCTATGATCTGAAGTGTTATTTACTTAATGCTTCACAGATGTCTGATGCCAAATTGTTAGTAAGATTGGAAAGCATATTTAGTTAGGGAAAAAAAAAATCTTCCAAAACATATTTTCCTATATTCTACTGACATTGACGTGGGGCACCGTTTGAAATGTGCCATTTATTTGCATTTTATGATCTATAAATGAAGCTCTCATTTTCTTTTTCCAAATCAAATACTCTGTTACTATGGCCACATAATAGCTTTTCATTTAAAGACATCATTGTTTATATATTCCCTCAAATCAGGGTCATGTGCTACTTTGTCATATTTTTAACTGGACTTTTTCATGACACTTTCACTCTGACCTTTACCCCAAGAGCCTTAGTCATCACTGAACTGTTGCTGTAAAGATGTTTTGCTTCACAATCCAGCCCACTACCATGAGTCCTTATGTTCTTTTAATAAGCTGGTGTTCAATGATGGTAAAATACTAATTTTACTGGTAGTTTATTCATGTTAGGAGAACATGAGTCTACCTAATGCTGAATGCATGCCACAGAAGGAGGTTAAAGACAAAAATGGAAAAGACTATTGATATGTTCCTTTTCAAAAATATGAGTATGCATAAAGGGAAAGTTTGGTATTTATAATTAATATTGGGGTCATTTAAATGCCAAGACCGTACTACTAGAGTCCACTGTGTATCAACTAGAGTCAGAAATGCTAGCATAAATATGACCAATAAACTTGAAAAGAAATTAAAGTGGGAATTTTTCTTTCTAAAAATAATATGCATAATTAACATAATTGTATATTACTAATACCCTATAAAATCTCTTGATAGTGGTAAACTGTAAGCCAGCGGAATGTGGTGAAATATGTAATATATACTAATTTCTATGGAAAAAGGAGCATGTCACAGTTTTGTGCATCTCCAATACAATTATCTTATACATTAGCAGATAATTAAGCAGTTAAATTCTTACTTACAGAAGCTTAATTGTCGACTTTCACAGAATTCTGCATATTGAACTGAATCCATACTTCGAGTCTGTCTTTCTGCCCTCTAATGATGAAAAGACAAAAAGTTAAAGGAGTAGACTATTACATACATTTTCACAGCAAAACTTCAGTCTGAAGTATTATTTTCCTTTCCTTACTCTTGGTGAATAGTTAAATACTAACAAGTGCTACATTATATACATTCAAACATAAAATTATACGTAAAAAGTTATGAAATTTGCTTCTTTTGAAATAAAGTTTAAAATTTTGTTTTTATTTCAATATTGAAACTAAAATTAAAGGACCCAGTTTCTTAGAACTGTTACTTCTAAAGTTTCTAACTATACCATGCTTTTAAAGACAAAGAAAACTGAGAGGGGATAATATACCAACCAAACAAAAAATTATCATTAACTATGACTGTTCAACTCCTTTAAAGCTGTTTTTTTTTCATGTTAGTCAATGGACTCAGCAAATAAAATCCATATATTTCCCCCCTTAGAACTCAGTGCCAAGTCCATATTTTAAATTGCAAAGAAAATTAAAAAAAAAAAGGTAAATACAACACAGATCCTTCAATCTGAGTCCAGGTATGATTCAGTTTGGTATAGTTTCATTCATGGGTTTTTTGATTCAGTATAGCATATGTTTGCTGCTTCATTGTCCCACAAGAGGTAGGATAATTATAATTCACCCATGGTTTGGTGGGAAAGAATATACCACTTCCGCTTCCTTGGTAACGAGAGCATATTGAAATGAATGAGATAGGCTAGTACTTCTTGAAATTAGTTTCTGACAAAGGAAAAAATTCCCTGAGATTTGTTTTTATTCCTGCTGTGGGACGACTTTTAGAAAGTTATCTTTATCACAGTTGTTGGAACACTTAAGGATGACTTCTCTAATGTCTGTGGAGTTCTTGAATTTTTAAAACTAAAGTCATTCTTTTTTCTTTTTATATGATTTGTAAGTAGTCAATTTTCACTGATTTATTTATTTATTTATCACTGTCAGCTGATAAACTAAACAATGGTGGACTAACTAGAGTCCAATGCAGAAAATGTAGAGATAGGTGGTAGAAGATAAAAATTACTAACTACTGTAGTTCCATCTAATACCACTGTTCATTCCCTTCCTTTTTTGCTTTCCTCTTTCTCTCCTGTTTTGCCTTAACTCCCCACAATACATACTCACAAACATACACATATACAGACATAAACCCAAATTTCTCTTGTTTATTTACCCTCTAGGTTCAAGTATCCTTTTGGAGCATATATAAGCAAGTATTTTACATATGGAAGAGTACAAACACACAATTATATAAAGATATGTGCACATGTATTCTCTTGTGTATGTATCAGAAGTACCATGTATCCTTAAGGGTATATTATTGGGAGAATATTTATGTAGTTGGAAGTATTTTTTGATATAGTAATGCATGATTTAGTTTTGATCCTCTCTTACTGTATGTGAGATACGATTTATATGATTGCTGATGGAAAACAAAATGAGAGGATTTATCTAGTACACAGGAAACACTCAACGCAAGGTAGAAGACAACAGCAAAGATTTACAGGCATGGTATATTAGAGCTAGAGTAGCTCAAAGTTTATCTTGTTGATATCCCTTCATTTTAAAAAGACAATGAACATGCAAGTTCAGAGAGAAGGGATTTGTTAAAGGCAACTAAGTTAGAGCTGAAGCTGAGGACTTCCAATTCCTAAACCAACTTACTTGCATTATAAAAAAAGCTATCTCCAAACTATAGTTAATTTTTTATTCTAGTATCTTCCTTGGCTGATCTAAGACCAGGAACTGTAATCAAATTATACTGAATTCCAGACAGGGTAGGCAGTTTTTAAAGAAACCAGACAAGTTTGTTTAACCAGACAAGTTAAACAAGTTTGACTCTTATTTTCTGTTGTATCCAAATTTCCCTCTTCCCTTCATCTCTTCCTATCCACCCATTCAGATTCCAACCCATATTAAATTGTACTGTCAGTTCCTTCCTAATCTTGGTACTATAAGAAATCTCTGGACAAAGTGCAAAAGGAAAGAATCAGATATAACATGATTATATCTATTACTACAGATATAACATGATCAAAATAATGATGCCTACTCTTTACTTACAGCAGCAAAACCTCCAAGATTAACAGTTTTAATAGCTCTATTTTACAACTGAGGACACTGATTTAGAGAAGTTAACAAAAATATCAATGGTTATATTTTAAAAAACAGACACAGCTAGAGGTGAAACTTAGACCCTACACAAAGTTTCTCAGGAAAGAGTTACTTAGAACCAGGTGTGATGGTGCATGCCTGTCACCTCAACTGTTGGGGAGGCCAAGGCAGGAGGACTAGAAGATCAAGGCCAGCCTGAGCAACTCAGTGAGAACTTTTCTCCAAATAAAAAATAAAAAGGGATTGGGATGTATGTAGCTCAGTGAAAGAGTGCTTGCCCATCATGAGCAAGGCTATAGGTTCAATTCCCAGTACTGTAAAAAAAGAAAAAATAAGAAAAAAGTTACTTATAGCTGTCATATTTACAGTAATGAAGGTTGTATTTCCTTTGGGTTCTAGCTTCCTCAGAACCAAGTATTAAACACAAATTTACTTTTAAAAATGTCACTTTAAGGAGAGTTAAAAAGTCCATCAGATCTTTCTAAATGGTCATGAAACTGGAATAAAAATGACATCATGTTGTTAGAATATCGAAAATACTAACCTCTGAAATAAAAATCACTGAAAAATCATAGCTTGTTTATCACAACTTTTATTCATAATGAACATTTTCAAATTATACAATGTTCTCATAATCTCAGACTGCCACATGAACATAAGGTTGTCAAATCAGTTACGCTTTTGTATCTGCAAATTAACTTTATCTTCTGCTTAATCTGTCAATTCTACTCACTCCCTGGATTCTTTAGGTGTCAATATCAGTATTCTTGAACATTTAGAAAAATCCATAACATACTCATTCTTCCTGAAATTAAATCTTATAGTACTACTGATGCGGGGTTTTTGAGATGAGGCCGGATTCTCTGCTCCCGCTGGCAAATGGAGTCTGGGCCGCTACAGATTCCAGCAGCCAAAACAGCCTGCTTCTAGTGTTTGCAGCCATTCCCAGCTAAAACTGGGAATTTGGGCTGGCTGCAGGTGTCTGCAGCCAAAAGTGTTAGCAGCTCTCCAGCTAAAAGCTGGGTGTTGCAGCTCTTGGTGTGGTGGGAATTCACCCCGGGAATTCAGCGCCAATCTTCTGGGTTCTTGTCTCATGAATTTGAAGAATAAAATCCACAGACAACCACGGAAGGAGGA
>PVKS010017732.1:0-41423 GCA_004027875.1 Aplodontia rufa
AAGTATTCATTGAGCAAGCCGATGAATACATAAGAAAGTGTTCTAAATCACTAATAATCAGAGAAATGCAAATCAAAACTACATTAAGATTTCACATCACTCCAGTCAGATAAGCAAAGATGAAGAATATAAACAATAACAGATGCTGGAGGGGTTGTGGGGAGATGGGAACATTAGCACACGGTTGGTGGAACTGCAGACCGGTACAGCCCCTCTGGAAAGCAGTGTGGAGAATCCTCAAAAAATTAGAGATGGACCCCCCATATGATCCAGCTATTCCTCTCCTGGGTATTTTCCCAGAGGAGTTAGAATCAGCACATTACAGTGACACAGCAATATCCATGTTCATAGCAGCTCAATTTACAATAGCTAAATTATAGAGCCAACCCAGAAACCCCTCACTGGATGAATGGATCCAAAAACTGTGGTGTATATATATACATGGAGTTCTACTCAGAAGTTAGAAACAATGATATTGCAACCAAAAGACCATTTGTGACCTTTCACCATGTCTCCCTGTTTCTCCTTCTAGATGCAGACTGCCTTCACCTGTCACAATAGCTTTGGCTCCTTTGGACATTTTGCATAAAGTGAATCTTTGCATAAAGTGGTTTTTGGCACTTGGTGTCTTGCATTTAACATAATGTTCTTGAGTTCATCTATGTGGTGGCATGTACCAGTGCTTCAGTTCTTCTCGTTGCTGAACAGGATTTTACTATAAGGATATACAATCTACCCATACGTTCATTCATTGATGGACAGTGAACACTTTCCAAGTTTTGAATACTACAAATAAGGTTGCCATAACGTTCATGCGTACCCAGGGGTGCTTAACCCCTGAGCCACATCCCCAACATTTTTTTGTTTTTTGTTGCTTTTTTGAGACATGATCTTGCTAAGTTGCTGAGGCTGGTTTTGAACTTGCAGTCCTCCTGCCTCAATACAGACACAGTCACTGCACCTGGCTATTTTAACTGTTTAAGAAATATTGAACTCTTTTCCAAGGCTGGCAAGGTGAATACTATATACTATTTTTTAAATCTATTTGTTTTTTCATACATTTTTTATCTCTCTGACACTTAGTTGTATATTTGGTGCTGGGGCCCGAACCTGGGTCCGTGTGCATGCCAGGCAAGTGCTCTAACCACGGAGCCACCAATCCAGCCCTGTATAGTATTTTTTATTCCCACATACCAACACTTAGTATTTTAATTGTAGCCATCTGATAGATGTGTTGTGGTATCTTGTTATGATTTTAATTTGTACTTTTTCTAATGATGAATGATGTTTAGCACCTATTCATATGCTCATGTGCCGTATGTAATATTATTATATATGCACACATGAATTATTTAATGAGGTGTTTATTTAAACCTGCATATTTTTCATTAGATCATTTATTTTCTTTATTGTTGAATAAGGGTTCTTTATATGTCCTGAACACAATACCTCTATCCAATGCAAATTTTTATTACTAGTTTACAGGTTGTGTTCTTATTCTCGTAATCTTATTTTTCAAATAACAGAAATGTTAATTAATTATTAATTAAATTATTACTTGTTCTTTTGTGGGTTGTGATTTTGGTGCTTTATCTAGAAATTTTTGCTTTACTTAAAGCAAGGATTTTCTCCCTTGCATTTTTATGTTTACAATTAGCTCTGTGATATAGTACAGCATATGGGTGAAGTTCATGCTTTTGCATATGAATGCCTGTTGTTCCTGTAGGGCTTGTTAAAAAGGCTGCCTTTGCAGTTTTTTTTTTTTTTAAAGAGAGAGGGACAGTGAGAGAGACAGAGAGAGAGAGAGAGAGAGAGAGAGAATCCATTTTTAGTTTCTCATGTGGCTTTGTTGCTCTGATACTTTTGTTGTGGACTTGGGTGCTGAGGTTTGAACCCATGTACTCGCACATGCCAGGCAAGTGCCGTAACTTCCGAGCCACCGCTCCAGCCCCTCGTTTGCAGTTTTGACAAAAATCTCTTGTCCTGTCCATATATGTTCAGGTCTCATTCTGAATCTCAGATCAGGTTTGTTGAACTATTTATTTGTCTACACAACAATTACACCCTGTCAAGTACTATAAGTTTATAATAAAATCTTGAAGTTAGGCAGTATTAATTCTCCAAATTTTTCTTTTTCAGTTTTTTTCAACTTCTCTATGTTTTTTAAATTTCCATGTGAATTTAGAATCAACTTGTCAATTTCTACAAAAAAAAAAAAAATCCAGATGGAATGGTGATTGGGGTTCTGTTAAATCTGAAGATTATTAACTTGGTGAGTATTGACTTCTTAATCACTTTGAATTTTTTTCTTTGGTGTGGACTTTACTAAAATCTTTATATTCTTTGGTGAGATGTTTTATCAAGTGAGTTCAGAAATATTTTTTCCATCTTCTCAAGTGATTTATGTAAAATTGGTATTATTTCTTTCTTAAATATTTGCTGGAATACAACAGTGAAGGCATTTGGGGCTGGAGTTTTATTTGTAGGAAGTTTTACTTTTCTTCCAATCTTTTTGCCTTTTATTAACTTTTTATACCTGAATGGTTTTTCATTTTTAAAATATATTTCTGTAGGGTATAGAATCCTATACTGAAAATTTTTCCTAAAAATTTAAAAGCATGTTGTGCCACTCTGTTCTCATTTCATTTTCGACCAGAAATCTGCTGTCCTTCTTGCTTTGTTTTCCTGTATGTGACGTATGGTTTTCCTCTTCTGGTTGCTTTAAGAATATTCTCTTCATCATCAGTACTGAGCAATTTGATTATGATGTACCTTGGTATAGTTTTCTTCACGTTTATTGTTTATGATGCTGAAGAGTTTGTTCAATATACATAAAATTTGGAGAAATTTTAGTCATTAATTCCTCAATTTTTAAAAATTTTGTTTGTATCTTTCATGTTTTTTACTTAGGTTTCTAACATGTGAATACAATTATAATAAACTTTTTTAATCTCATGTTTTTCTAGCTTGAACATTTATGTTAGATCTGGATAATTTTGATTTTTTTCTATTTGGTGATCATATTTTCCTGCTTCTTTCCATTCTTGGTAATTTTTTTACTGGTTCATTAACATAGTGCATAATGATGGGATATGTTCTTATATATTTATACATGTACAAAAATATAACAATATAATATGGCCAACATCCCCCCACCCCCCAGCATTTCCTGTTCCCTTCTCTTGTCTCCTGGTCTTTTGCCTCTGCTGATAGCTCTTTGAAATTGATTGTGTGGTAAATATTTTGTTTCCTACGGACACAAAATTTATTTTTCTCTTCCCCCTTAACCTTCCCTTATTTCCCTACCATCCGTCCCCTCTCCTCACCTGCTCTGGCTCATCTACTAGACTTCCCTTAGTTCCTTTATTAATTTGTATTTGAATGGCTCTTTTTGAAATTTTATCCTTCCCTCCCCCTTTCTTTTATTTTACTCTAGCTTCCACAAATGAGAGAAATCTTCTGAGTTTTTAAGTTTGGCTAATTTCATTTAGCATGATAGTCTCCATTTTCATTCATTTGCCAGAAAATGCCATAATTCCATTCTTCCTAGTAGCTGAGTAGAACTCCGTTGTATGTGTATACCATAATTTCTTAATCCACTCATCTAGTGACGGGCATCTGGATTGATTCCATAATTTAGTTGTTGTGAATTGAGCTACTGCAAACATTAATGTGGCTTTGTCACTGTAGTATGCAGACTTTTAGCTCTTTTGGGAAGATTTCCAGTAGTGGGATAGCTGGATCACATGGTGGTTCCACCCTTAGTTTTTTGAGGAATCTCCATACTGCTTTCCAGAGTGGTCCAACCAGATTGCCGTCCCACCAACAATGCAGAATTTTTCCTTTCTCCACCCAACATTAACAGCATTTATTATTGTTCACGATCTTAATCTTTGCCGCTCTAACTGGAGATGAATCTTAATGTAGTTTTGATTTGCATTTCCCTTATTGCTAGAGATTTTGAACATTTTTTTCATATATTTGTTGGCCATTTCTATTTCTTTTGTTGAGAAATTTCTGCTTAATTCTTTAGCCCATTTGGTGATTGGGTTATTTGTTTTTTGAGTGTTAAGTTTTTTTGAGTTCTTTGTATATTCTGGATATTAGTCCCCTACCAGAGAGGTAGTTGACCAAGATTTTCTCCCACTTTATAGGCTGTCTCTTCAGTCTTAATCATTTTCTTAGATGTGCAGAAGCTTTTTAGTTTAATAGCATCGCACTTATTGATTCTTGGATTTATTTCTTGTGCTTTGGGGTTCTTGTTAAAGAAGTCAGTAACAGCTCCTATATGAAGTAATTTTGACCCTATTTTTTTTCTAGCAGTTTTAAGGTTTATGGTTTGATTCCTAAGACTTTGATCCATTTTGATTTGAGTTTTATGCAGGGTTACAGCTAAGGATCTGATTTCATTTTTCATATAAAGCTAATTAGTTTTACCAGCACCATTTGTTGAAAGTCTGTTTTTTTCTCCAAGATGTATTTTTGCCTCCTTTGTCAAATATCAGAGGCTATAGGTTTGTGGATTTGTCTCTGTGTCTTCTATTCTAATCCATTGGTCTTTATGTCTATTTTGATGCCAATACCATACTGATTTCAGATCAGGTATTGTGATGCTTCTTGGTTCATTTTTCTTGCTTAGTATTGTCTTGGCTATTCTGGGTCTCTCATTTTTCCAAATGAAATTAAGAATTTTTTTTCTAATTCTGTGAAGAATGGCATTGCATACCTGGTCGTTTTTATTAGGTGCTAGGCATTGTAAATTCTATCTTGTTGGGTGCTGAATATTTTTGCATTTTTGTTAATGTCCCTAAATTCATTTTGGAATGCAGCAAAGTTATATGGAGACAGTTTAATCCTTTTAGGTCTTACTTCTCCCATTTGGTAGACAGATTCAGGATAGTGATCAATTTCTGGCGATTTATTCCTCACAACTGAGGCCAGAGCCTTCTGAGCATTCTAACGTACCATAGCATATGAGGCTGCACGATCCGGCTGGTAAGAGCAGGTGCCGTTCTAGTCCTGTGTAAGCCCTGGCAACCGTTCTCTAGTACTTGCACATAGTTCTTCACCTGCTTGCATCTGTCAGCTTTCCACCACTATAATGAAATATCTGACAAAGGCTGTACTTAACTTCTATCTGAAGCTAAGAGCAGTTGAGGAGGCTCATAGTTTCGGAGGTTCAAAGATAAAGATCAGGTGGGAACATTTGTTTGGCCTCTGTGGAGGACAATAGAGGGTGACACATCATGATGGCACCTGATGTAAGAGAGCAGTCATATTTTGAATTGACACCGATGGGGAGTGGCGAGAGGGAAAGACCTGGTCCCACAATCTTCTTTGATAATCCCCTCCAAAAACTTAAGGACCTCCCAGTAAGGCCCCTTCCCTACAGCACCTCCCAATCTGCCACCTTCGGGACCAAGCCTTTACATTCAGACCTTTATGGGACACTCACCATTCAAGCATAGTGCTAGCCTTGTGTGGTTTCCTCACATGTGTGCGGAGATCAGGTTCTAAATAAAAGTTCAAAAGGACCCTTTGAAGTTCTCTGACGTTCTCTCTCTGTACCTTTCTCCTCTTTGGCACTCTGTCTTCTGAACTTTGTCCTCTGTGGTCTTCCCTGACTCTCATCTCTGTTCTTAGGAGGACCACGTATTCTATATGGTTCTCTTTTCTGTTCTGTTCTGGGAATGCTATTAATTCAGTTGGAACAACGGACTGGTAAACCTCTTATGGGTCATTATCCATTGCTATATCATTTGTCTTGAAAAGTCTTATTTCATTCATTGTATACACTTTTTGTTTGTTTCATTTGGGAGAGTAAATCCAGTCCCCATTTTTTTCGCCTAGGCTGAAAACATAACTTCCTTTCTATCTTCTTGAAATACAAATATTTACGTGGTTGCAATGAGACAATATGTCTCATTTTATGGTCAAATAAACATTACATTTCAGACATTTGCCATATTTCTAAATAGTTTCATAATTGCCATGTTAATAGCTGAAAAATATTTTACAGTGTGCCAACTTTACTGGCGAGGAGTTCCTACGTTAAAGAATGACTTATGTCCTATCTCTTTCCAAAACAGAATTTCAGATGGCTTAACTGACAAAAAGCCATCCTAGATAAGAGTGATGCAAATGAATGAAAAGGGAAAACAAGGTCGAGAAAGATGAAGGAGTAATAGTAATGTCGTCTATCATAGTATCTGCTGTAATTGAAAGTAAAATTAGGCTTTGGACATTCTGGCCATTGAATGCGCCGATTGCGACTAGGTTCACTATTCCCATCAGAATGAAAATGGGACTATCAGTTATTGAAAGTCTACTGTTTAAGTCAGCGTTTTCACCACTGTGACCAAAAGACCTAACAAGAACAATTTTAGAGGAGGAAAAGTTTATTTGGCTCCCAGTTTCAGAGGGCATAGCCCCGAGATGGCCAACTGTTGCTCTCGGCGCAAAGAGAGCCGGACTATTAGGGCAGAAGGATATAGCAGAGGAAAGCAGTTCAGGACGTGGCACTAGACAGCAGAGAGCCCTCTGCTCACCGGGGATAAAATATATACCCCAAAGGCACATCCGCAGTGACCCACCTCCTCCAGCCACACCCTGCCTGCCTATGGTGACCATCCACTTAATCCACTTTCAAGAGGATTAATGCACTGGTTAGGTTAAGGCTGTTATAACCCAATCGTTTCGCCTCTAAACTTTCTTGCATTATCCCACACATGAGCTTTTAAGGCACACCTCATACCTGAACCATAACATCTACTATGCACAACTTAACAAAAGGTATAACACAGAATGTTTTTTGAGTTTCACCTCACCCTTGTGATACTTGCCCTGGATCCTAAAGCAAATGACACAATAGGGACTCAGATTTCCAAGAATAAAATGGTATAGCAGGGATTCTGAGGCCAAAGCCATTGTTGTCCAAGCCACCTCAGGAGGACAGACATTTGCCCTGTGCTATATTCTGAGACAAATCCCACTCAGGGCAATTTACACAGGTAACAGTGAGGAATCCCAGGACGAATGTCTTAACAGTCTCATGCTAAATGCAGAAGAAGTACAGAAAGGTAAATTTTTGTAATGGATTTTAATGAATGTGACATAAAACTACCCTTCATTTGAGGAGTTTTAGGAGAAGCTAATTGAAAGGGATTATGCATGTTACCAAGATTTCTTGAGATATAAAATTGGCCAAGAATGGAACTTAGATCCTAGAGGAAAAGATTGCACCCCCCACACCGTCTTCCTTCTGTGACCTTAATTGCATTTGAACTCGTTCTTGGAAGGACAGAGACAGTTCATGTTTTATTGCTTTTTGATGAGGGTCTATTTAATATGAATTAATTTCTCTTTCCACAAACTGCTGCATAATTCCTTGCAGCTTGACTTCTATGTGTGAAACTCCACTTGAATTCTGAGACTCTCCTCCTCCTCCGACTGCTCCTTTTCTGCCTATTCTGCTTTTCCTTACAAACTTCCATGTTCTATGCCCCTTGGGGGGTTGTCATTACCCCTTCCTCTTTGTACTTAACAGTTTGGAATCTCCTTTATTCCCAACTTAATATCACTGAGTTGCTGCTCCTAGAGCTACAGCTAGAGTTACCTAGGTCTGACACCAAGGTGTTCCTCTTTAAGAGGTGAATAATAGTAGGCAGCGTCGTCCTTAAAAAAACTCTCATGGCTCAAGCAGTAAAGTCAAGAATAAATGAATGGGATGCAATTAAACTAAAAAGTTTTTGCACAGCTAAAGATCTAATCAAGAGCATCAAGAGAGAACCTACAGAATGGGAGAAAACCTTTGCCTGCTACACCTCAGACAGAGGGCTAATATCCAGAATACACAAGGAACTAAAGAAACTAAACTCTAAACTCACAAATAATCCAGTCAATAAATGGGCTACGGATCTTAAAGGAAACTTCTCACCAAAGGAAGTCCAGAAAGCCCATAAATATATGAGAAAACGCTCTACATCATTAGCTATAAGGGAAATGCAAATCAAAACTTCAATGAGATACCACCTCACTCCTGTTAGAGTGGCAAAAATGGAAAATTCTAACAATAACAGATGCTGGAGGAGCTGTGGGAAAAGAGGAACACCGTCACACTGCTGGTGGGACTGCAAACTGGTTCAGTCACTATGGAAAGCAGTGTGGAGAATCCTCAAAAAATTAAGGATAGAACCACCTTATGATCCAGCTATTCCACTTCTGGGTGTTTTCCCAAAAGAGTTAGAATCAGCATATTATAGTGATGTGGCTTCATCAATGTTTATAGCAGCTCAATTTACTAGGGCTAGACTATGGAACCAACCCAGATGCCCCTCACTCGATGAGTGGATACAAAAACTTTGGTACCTATATACAATGGAATACTACTCGGCCATTAGAGAAGACGATATTATGGCTTTTGCAGCCAAATGGATGGAGATGGAAAGAATTATGCTCAGTGAAGTATCCCAATCTCAGAGACTCAAGGGCCGAATGGTATCTCTCATCTGTGGAAGCTAGAATACCTGGGGAAGCAGTATGTTAGACGGCTAAGCTAACAATAACTTCAAATTGTATGATTCTCAACGCAATAGGGGGATGGCTCCCTAGGATACTTGGAGGAGTAGGGAGGGGGATGGGGAGGGTGGAGGGTGTAGGAAGAACTCCTAGGAGACTGGAGAGTGGGAATATGGGGGAACCATCTCAGAAGCAGATCTCAGTCCTCTACAAGATATCCATTTAATGCAGGAATTCTTCTGGTGGAAACAGCAACAGGGGAAACCCAAGCTGGGCATCTGTGATTTGGCATTAGCCCTGGGTAACTAAGTATATATACATTGGTTCTTGATTGTTTGATAATGTTTCCCCCTCAATTGTATCTCTATATACATCTAATAAAAAAAGAGGTGAATAATAGAGAAAAGGAAGTAATCATAACTTTAAAAAATAACTTAAAAGCTTTACCAACAAAGCAAATATGAATGCCCAAACAGAAAAATCAAGAGACATTTCACCAAGTGCATGACTTTTGACATTGAAAGTTGCTTTTAGAAGGCTCAATTTATTTGCTTTCCAGTTTTGCTTGGCACCTTGTGCTCCATGGGATCCAGACGCCTGCTCTTTGTGCTGTCTGGCTTCTGTCCTTTCAGCTCTTGGCACTGCTGGGTGTTCCTGCCTCCTCCAGAGTGCAGCCAGCTTTGGGATGGTTCCCATCACACCCATTGAGGCAGCAGCCTCGGAACTCTGGTGCCCAGACTCCGAAGCCTGTGGCTTCTGCCTCCGACTCAGGATTCCAATGCTAGGCCTTTCTTGGTTACCTGGAGGAGCTGGTAATAACCTTGAACCCCAGGGAGTGAAGGTCATACAGAGATGATTTGACCAGCGAGGTCAGATTAATCTGGGCTGTTGGCACCTGTGATGGGCTGTCCTAGGACAGAGGTTTCACACTGTCCAGAAGCCCCTCCTCACCACTGAGCACCTGGTGCTCGACATCCCCATCTCACCCCCCGCACCCTCAAAATGGAGACCAAGGTCTTTACATAAGAGAGTTGCTGCAGGTCCTGCTTGTGAGGGAATTGGAGCTACAGTTCAAGCAGCTTGGGGTGAGGTTTTTCCAAGCAAAAAGAAAGCGTGAGGGAATTACTGAGACAGGTGGGCAGCATGCCAAGGGCCAACATCAGGTTGTCACAAAATCTCTCAGGCTGACCCCTGCAACCTTCACACGGCCTCGACCTCCCCATACCTGACGCATCCCTGCCCAACTCTCTGTGGGATATTCCCACTCTCCGTCCACATCTGCCACTTGAAATAGCTCCCATGTGACCTTTTTACCTTATGCTTTCCATATTTTCTAAACACACAATCCATATAAAATCAATGCAATTAAAAAAAAAAATCCTGCTCTTCCTCAAGTTCTAGCTCAAGAATTACCAAAAGGTAGGTGCGGTGCTCAGCGGTTACTGTGCTTGCCCGGCATGCGAGAGTACGCGAGTTCAAACCCCAGCACCACGTACACAATGAACTCTCAGAGCAATGAAAGCCACGTGGAAAACTAACTAAAAAATTGTTTCTCTCTTTCTCTCTCTCTCTCTTAAAAAAAAATTGTCAAGTTCTCAAAGTAGTCAACGCAAACTCCCCTCTCTGTCCCATCATAAGGATTTTTTTAAGTCACATCTTGTATCACAAATGATTCTTGTATGCTTCTCATCACAACTAGTAGATTAATAGTCCCTCATGGATGAAGGTACAAAGCAGGTGCTGCACAACTATGAGCTGGATACATCTAGAAATCTACCTGTAAGGTTAGGTTAGTTAGATTCCTTAAGGCAGTGTTATAAATGTGTTCACTAAATCATCATTATGATTTTTAAATGCTAATATCCATATTGTTTTTGAGTATTATTATGAAACCCACCAGCATGTCTGGAACGGTCTCATAGGTGACTTGACTTTGGATCTCCAGGCACCTGATAGCAGAGAGTGATTCTTCCAGGGGTTCCAGCAGAGGTCAGTGGCAATAGAATCCAATCATATAATATGGAAAAAAGGTTCAAGGTCATTGGCCCATCATAGGAGAAACAGTGAGAGAGGAAACTTTTCATTCATTCAAAGAATGTCTGTAGTGCTTTATGTCAAACACTGTGATGATCAAATAAATCCTTTAAAAATATAAAGTTTAAAGGGACAGCAGCTGTGCTGTGTCCAGGAAGATTTAAAGCATGCAATTTCTTCCCAGTTTCTTGCTTACAAAGTTGTTTTTCTTGTTCCAACATTTCACCCTGTTCAATTAATTTTAAGAAATTCTTGGAGTCATTATAGCAGATAAATGAAGAAAGAAATGAGAAAAGGACATGAAAACTATTGCCAGAATATCAGTAATCACCATTGTAGTTGAATGTGTGGACCCATAAAATACATGTTCAGTAGTCCTCATTAAAAAGTTGTTTTGCCATGCAAATATCTAAAATCCCAGCAGCTTGAGAGGCTGAGGCAGGAGGATCGTAAACTCAAAATCAGCTCCAGCAATTTAGTGAGGCCCTAAGCGACTTAGGGCTGGGCGGATTGAGTATGTGGCTCAGTGGTTAAGCACCCCTGGTACCAACCCCCCCCCCCCAAAAAAAGATGTCTTGATTTTTAATTTTCTTCCATCTTTGGGAAGCCTATTGAACCACTCTTATAGAACAAGACTGGATAGCTTTCTTTTTTCTTCTTCTTTCCATTGACTCTTCCAGGAAAAATGCTGCATGATATGATTTTCTAGGCTAATTTGCCTTTTTGTCTTAGCAGTGTTCCTCACTACAAATTAGCTTCCTATGCCCTCCCTCCCCTGAGCTAGGGAGGATCCTTCAAAATTCCTAACTGGCAGCCCTTTGGAGAGATGGGAGGGAGTAGAGGGAGGGAGGGAGGAAGGAGAAAGGAGGGGGTGAGGGAGAGGTAGAGAGTGTCTCTGCTGCATACATGTGGTATGGGCAGGGAGATCAGAACGCTCACAGAAAGGCAATGTGATTCTATGTTTCCTGTAAGTATGTTAGTCCTGCGGGGAACTGAGCTTGCCAGTCTACTTAGAGAGGAAAAGTCGATTTGGGGAAGGTGGAAGGGGTCAGTTCATAAGTGACTTTCTCCTCGGCTATGATAACAGCATTTGCTGATCTCCAGTGACTGTCTGGTGCCTCCTGGTCAGATTGGACTCTGTCCCTCCCAGACACTTGATTTTGCAAAAGGGACACACCTATCTGCAGGAAAGAAGACACTGACCAGATTGCAAGAGGTAGGTTGTGACATTCAGCGTGTTTATGCAGCAGAATTGCTGAGAGACACAGAGAGAGGGGGTTGCTTGGGCTGGCTGATTTATCTGCAATAGGGAATGTTTTATTTTAATTGTCAGTTTAAAGAAGAATTGTTGCTTAGGCTGAGGTAGCAGTGAAAAATTCTGTGCTCTAAGCTTTCACGTTTGTGTTTGATGTGGTTTCTGCGTTTGTGCAGTTTAGAGAAGCTAGGGAGGGCTTACCTTTAAATAACCTGCAGCTTCCTATCTTCCTTATTTTTTTCCCCTCTCTCTCTTTCTCTCTTCCTAAGCACAGCTCCCACTCCATCCTCTCCAAATCTCCCTGCCCGCCTCCCACCCCAAGGGAAATGTGGCCCAGCTTCCCCTTGAGCCTTTTGCACCCTAAGTCTGGATTCCCCGCTGGTTTGCTCTAGGTGCGTGTGGATGCTCTGCAGCCCCGGCCCTGGAGGACTGACGGACTCGGCAGGAGTAAGCAGGGGAATCATCGGAGATCATGGCAGTGCAGCTGGTGCCGGACTCTGCGCTCAGCCTGCTGATGGTGAGTGTGCTGGGGAGCAGGTGGGGCCCGGGCAGCGCCCTCTCCAGCCTCTCCTGCACCCGGGGCTGCTGCTGCCGCTGCTGCCATGGCTGCAGACAGGTTCCACAGGGCTCTGCTTCTTCCCTCAGGCTCTTTTGAAACGATTTCTTGGGTCAGAGTATCAGCATGACTAAGCATTCCCAGGGAAAGGATGCAGTAGATTTGCCATTTTAGAAACTTGTTGCTGAATGCTATTTTCAGAGATGTGCTTGCAAACAGGTGCTAAGAGCCCCCCAAAATAAACCACTAGGATGCCTCCCCCTGGGGCTCCAGAAGCCTTTGCCTCTGGTCTTTTAAACTGACATCTAGAGAATCATGTTTGTTTGTTTGTTTTCTTCCAGAGTTGGCAGCTCTGGAATTTTCGGTCCACAGTGTGATTGAGCAGGATCTTCCCTCCAGGTGCCCAAGTGTCTGCTCAGATTTCCCAATAGAACTTAGAGAGGTTCATGGTGGCCCCTGAGACACTTGGGCTACAGAGTTGGAGGAAACTCCTCTCCTGTCTGTGGCTGGCAGGGAGATGCTGGCAGACTTGTCCGGGCATTTATGTATGTGTGAACCCCTGATCTGCTCTACTCCCCCAGCACGACTTCCATCATGTTAAGAAAGCCCTGGCTCTTAGCATTTTAAAGCAAACACACACCATGGCACCATCTGGTTGTATCTGATTGGCTTTTTGCTCAGCCCTGCTGTCGTTTTGCCCTGTCCCTCCTCCTTGCTGAGTGGCTCACAGGTCAGGGCAATAGGGTCACTGGAAGTAGCCTGCGTCTGCATGGCACGGGCATGTTCCCAACATTTTCACAGGAGGTTTTATGGAAAGTGCTTCTGTGGGCATATTGATCTGTGATTTCTGACTGAGAAGGGAAATGCAGCTTGGTGAGACCTGATGAGTTTAGTAAGGTGACTTGGAGGAGTAGCCAGTGGGGAGCCTGCCTCCTGGGTGGCAAGCCAGGTCAAGTTTAGAGCGACAGGTATCCTGGTGCTTTATAACCCAGCATGTCATTTGGCCCACAGAGTCATCTGAATTGCTCAAGGTGCCTGGACCTCTGTGGCTTCTGATTTCACTGGGCGAGAAGGAGTAGAAGCAATAAAAGTCTTTTTCTGGATAATTTGCCCTTTACTTATCTTTCTTCCCTCACTAACGCTATTGTGGAAGTTACCGGAACTTCCATTGCCTTCAGGCCTTAAGTGTACTATCTACAAGGAGCAGGAGACTTCTAGGGACCTGGGAGTCTTAGTTATGTGCACAAAAATACAGGCGCACACACTGATGTGTATTCATGCACATATGTGTTATCTGGTTGGCTTAGTAGAGATGAATCCTGCATATGTTCACATAAAGGAAAAGTTTTCTTGAAAAATAACTCCAGAGAGTTAGGCCTGTTAGTCTCTGCACTGAATTATCCTTTTGCTAGATATGTTTCTGTTTTTACTCCAAGGCCCTGAGGATAAATCCTCGGTACCCAAGCAGAATGCAGCTCAGCCACCCAGTGAGCTCTTCCTGCCTGGTCCACATACTCAAACTCCCAAATATTATGGTTGCCGTGGCCGTCTGTGCCACTCGGATCTTATCCTTCATTTGTCAGTGGCCTCTGCCCTGAGATCTCTCCCTAGAACTCATCTCCTGTTGGATTAAAGGATCTGGTTCTCCTCTCTCGGAAGCTGGGGGAGTGGCTCTTGACACCACTTGAGCATTAGTTGAGAGCACCCTGGAGCACCATGTATAACTGGAGTCACTGTACAGTTTCTGGTTCATGTTGGGTTTCCGGGAAATTTTCCCCTCTGGACTAGCATGCTTTTTTCTTTTAGAAGGGTAAACCCCAAAGTAATTGCTTCCCTGAAATGCTGCATGATGAGTCTCAAAATGTATAAGCAAGTGGAAGGGAAGAGGCAGGAGGAAAGGAAGCCATGTAGTGGAGCTGCTTTGGCTGTGAGTTCAGGAAGGAAGCTGTAAACATTATTATTTATTAGCTCATTAATCAGCCAATCAGTTCTCAGTATTTATCGAGCCGCTGCTCACTGGGGAGAGCAGTATGGTAATAGAAAGAGCCAGAGCTCATAAATACACAGTTTTGGGGGAAGTCAATACCAGGTTGGCTGATTGCAGTATTATTTTGTTGTATAGCCTTGTTGAGCTGCAGAGCAATGGGACAGATCATCTGGTCCTACCCCTTGCTTTTGCATAAAGAGGCAGCTAAGGTTATATTCATTTTAGTTGCAAATGATGCTGAGGAGAACATGTTTTTGTTGTTCTGGAAGCAGCCACAAGTCTGGAGGATTGGAGAGCCTGGTGTTCTCTCTCTAGCTTTGTCTCTTATTAAGTAATCTTGTCTAGGTCACTTCCTCTCTCTATGCCTCAGTTACACTATTTGCTGGGAGGGTTCTACTAATCTCTAGGGTCCTTTTCAGCTCTGTGGGAGACAATTAAGGGATGTGCTATCTAAAGCAGAGCTCCTGGTAGTCAACTTGAACATTTACTCAGCATTATGTCCTAATTTCCAGCCTACCACACAAGCCCCATTGCCTTCAGAATGGTGGTAGCTGATCCCACCCTATGGTTCTTGTGCCAGGACAAGTGCTTTTCATATTATTAGCCAAAATGGAGGCTCATTAGGGTTTGTTCACATTCTGTGGTCAAGAGTCCTACCCCACAGGAGCTGGTGACCTTTGAATGGTGACTAAAGTATCTTGCAGGCTGGGTTTGGGTCATCTGGGGAGATCCAGCTGTGAACATGCCCTGACCTTCATGGGAGGATGTCAGTGCTTCTTTGGTGGACAATTAGCAGTAGAAGTGATGACCATCTGTGCAAGGTGGGGTCCTCCAAATGATCAACAAAGGGTGGACTGAGAATACAAGAGCTAACAGTGGAGATGCTCTCACATGGCCCCCCCAAAAGCCCACTTCCCTCATCTTTGCAGGTGTCTCACTATGGTGTGGGGAGCCTTCAGTTGGATGTGACTAATCACAGAGTAGGAAGCTCCTAGAAATAGTTTTATGACCATAAAGGACTTGTTGTGGACTGTGTTTCTAGGAAGTTGTTAAGAGCGATGTTTTGCAGTAGGGAGATTTAATATGCAAAAATTCAAATTCATAAGACAGAGAAATTGGGTGACTATTCATAATGAACGAAGGATGTGAATTAGATAATCCTGAAGGTTCCTTTTATTATAAATATTCTATTTCAGATTCTGGGATTCTTTTGAATAGACTAGCTCCCTGGTCTGTTTTGAATAGAGTTCAGTTGATAACCTGCTATTGTATAACTTAATCTTCCTCATTTCACTTCATTATAAATTTCTTTCCATGGTAGAGTGCTTGCTTAGCATGCATGAAGCCCTGGGTTCAATCTCTAGTACCAGAAAAAAAAAACAATCTAAAAATAAATTCTTATTTCCTCAGCCATTTTCCTTGTTTGGAATCTTCCTTTTTGACCAACCAACAAATATTTGCTGAGTATCTTATTTGTTCCATACAAACCATCACTGAGTTGTACAATCTAATTGGACAGATACTATGGTGTTATGTGGGAACTATAATGGCACCTCTTTAAATGAGAAATGTAGAGACAACTTCAGAGGATTGTGTATAACCAAGTGAGCCCTGGAGTATACTCAGAGTGGAGGAATTGGATAAGGTGTTGAGGGATGGATGGGTTAAAAGAGCAGATTCGAGGTAAGGGGAGTGGGTGAATTACATCAGTTTAGACTATCAGGAGATGAAGAGACAACTGGTTTCGACAGAGTTCCTGTGGTTACAAGATCCAAAAGGCAGGTGGGGGTGTGAGCATGATCCCTTGGTTCTGTTACTCAAATCTAATTTTCCTCTATATTTGACCTTTGATGTATCTCTTTTGGGAGTTTTAAATGGATTTCCCCCCCCCAGATCCTAAATGGCAAAAGGCATAGAATCAAATTGAGCTCTACCTTGAGAAAACTTGTTTTTGTGTTAATATTCATAATCTTTATATTCTTCAAAGTATTTGGGGTCTCTTGTCTCTCCAGATGACTTCAAGCATGCAGGCAGGCCAGTACTCTGTCCACTTCTTACTCTGGGTCCAGGGAAGTTAACAGCCCAAGATGCCTGAGTCAATTTGTGATGAACTGAGATGTTACCCCTCTTTTCATGATGATTAAGTCATAAATTGGGGGGGACCCTTGATATTGACAAACTTTATGGAAAGATAGAGAATAATGATGATGTGGTAATAGAGGATGTGGACATCTAAGAGATCGTATTCAAAGTCTGGCCATCTAAGCATTGAGCCCAAGGCAGAGGCCCTGGATGTTCAGGTATATGGTGGAACTGATTCTTAGTTTCATTTTTTTTCTGGTTTTTGAAGCAGGCTAATTGTCAAAAAGTCTCTGGGAACTGGTCATGTAATTGTTATATCTGACTTAATAGCTAAAATTTTTCTAAAACTCAGCCAATTTCTCTGTAAGCATATCTGAAATCTTTATCTTAATAATTTTTTAAGATGACATCTAATGTACAAATGTATCTCTTTCAAGAGGTGAAGTTTGAAGTCAGTGACTATCGCTCTTTCAGATTGCGTTTTGCAGATTCTTAAAATTTCACTTTCTGAGTTTCTGTGGATGGAAGCAACAGAGACTAACTCAAAGTACCAACATCAGCAAAAAGAGTAACTTACTGACTCACGTAGCTGGGGAGTCCCCAGAATGAAATAGTGCCAGCAGAGGCTGCCTGGAAGACTTTGAATGATGGCGTTAATATTTGTTTCTTTGGCTCTGCCACACCTTGACTCTGCTTTTCTCTGTGTTGACTTTACTCTCTGGTATAATCTTCCCCCAAAACCTGTTCTAGAGTCCTCAGTTAGCAAAGGCAGATAAATAAGCAGGACTTTCCTTATATGTCACTGTTTACAAGCTCTGTCTGGCCCTCTTGTCCTGGGTCCATTCCTTGTTGCAGGGATAGGGATTTCTAAGCAAGCAGGTTGGCTAGGCCTGTGGGGAGGGAGCAGGTGTATGGGTAAGCTGAGACCTCCCCATGATTTGATTCACGTGGTGTGGGAAGGGCAGGTTCCTGAAGGAGAAGAGCTATTTGATTAAAAGGAGGAGGAGAGGCTAAGGAGGCAAAGACAATAGATGGTTATTACAGAGTCTTTGTATCTTATGTACCATTATGGGGCTCTTATAAAAATAATCAGGGAGGTAAGGCATCAGAGAATCCTAAATCATGGGTTTAGTTCTTCCAAAATAAATCTAACTGGAAAAGTCCGATTGTCTGAATATTTTATGCTAGATTGAACAAGTCTCACCATCTGTAAAAGGAGACAATAATAGCTACCCCAGAAGATCTGGGGTAATTCAATGAGACATGCATGCAAAGTGCTCAGCACTGTTCTTGGCCCAAAGCAAATGCACAGTGAGTATTAGTAGTTGCTTGCTTTGTCTTAAAATGACATCCATCCAAACTTGTATCTTTGAACTGCTGCATCAGAGCCAAACTCAACCCAAAACAAAAAAAAAGAAAGTTCCCAACTCTGTCTTTGGTGTCTCAGTCTCTGACTAATGAGTGACCACATCTGAACAAACAGCCAATGATTTTTAAAAAGCAGGTGTTCCTAGGGTCATGGGAATCATTCCCAAATTTAAATTACATTCCTGCCTTAAAGAACTAATCAAATTTTCTAACCCTCTGAAAAGAGATGACTAAAATATGGACGGCAATATGTTCTCTCTGGCAAATGTAAAATGTGTGTCTTTCAAGCGTGCCACACGTGACGGGCAGCTATTAGTGCCTATCTGCTCAAAAAGAATTGCACGGCTGCTTTGTGAAGGTCAGCGGTGGCTTGGAGAGCACTTGCCGTGGGTGCAGGTAGTGGTTTCTCATTGAATTTTGTGCCAGAATATGAAGCTTAATGGAACATGTTGTATTCAGCCTAATCGTAACCAAAGGTTCTGGAAGCATGCCTGACTAAGACCATGTGGTACACATCAAGTGAGGAGACCGAACTCCAAAGTCAAGGTAACATCGGCCTGAAACTCAGGCTGCCTTGGAAAGAATGCTCTTTAGAACCTGGCTGTTGAAATCTTGGTCTCACCGTCTAGACCTGGAGAAGCGGTTTGCTGAGTGGTGGATCCAGTTCCTCTTTCCAAGAAATGTCATGTATTCCAGTGGTTTTAAGTATCATCTTTACAGCAAAGACACACAAATCATGTCTTTGGCTCAGATCTAACTACAAATCCAAATGGTTACCGATTTATCCTCTTGTTATCCCACAGGTGCTTCAAAAGCACCTCCCCACACAGATGTCTTATCTTCTCCCTGATCCATATAACATGCCTTGGGTGATGGTAGCATCTTTTTCCTGTCTCCTGGGACTCATCTTTGACACCTTGATGTCTCTCATCCACCTGCTCCAGTTGCAGCAGAGGCTGGTTGTGTTCCCTCCGTTTCTCCCTAATTTGCATCCTCCTCCTCACTCCCCCACCCCTTAGTCCAAGTCCAGAATCTGTCCCACCTGGCGAGCTGCTCACCTGTCTTCCTGCTTCTAGCCTCTGCACTATTATCTATCTGCAGTGCTTTTTCCAGAGAGATGTTTATAAAATGAAGGTCTAAATTCTCTATCTGAAATTCTCCAATGACACCTGATTATGGAAGGGATAAAAACCCAGAGCTTTATTTTCTGGTTTTTTTTTTTTTTTTTTTTTTTTTTTTTTTTTTTTTTTTTTTTTTTTTTTTTTTTTTTTTTTTTTTTTTTTGTACCAAGGTTGAACCCATGGGCACTTAACCACTGAGCAACATTATGTTTTTATTGTTTATTTTGAGACAGGATCTCACTAAGTTGCTGAGGGCCTTGCTAAGTTGCTGAGGCTGGCTTTGAAATTGAGAGCCTCCTAATGCTGGAATTACAGGCCTGCGTCTCCACACCCTGCAAGACTTGGATGTCTAATATTCCACATTATTCACTTCAGAATCGGGCCCCATCTCCCACACTGTTCCTTCCTCTACCCCTCAAAATTCATGCTCTGACAGTGTTGACCTGTGGTTATGGGGTGCTTAATGACAGGGAAACGTTCTGAGAATATGTTGTTAGTGATTTCATCACTGACACATACCTCGAGGGGGTGGGTCGATAGCTCCATGTGGCTGCTTGATGCCCTCATGCGACCTGGTAAACAGGA
The DNA here is from genome assembly GCA_004027875.1 of Aplodontia rufa. Taxonomy (NCBI): domain Eukaryota; kingdom Metazoa; phylum Chordata; class Mammalia; order Rodentia; family Aplodontiidae; genus Aplodontia; species Aplodontia rufa. Next base: position 19,506 of record PVKS010017732.1, read on the forward strand.
CATGGAGCAGGCTGCTGCCAAACAGCCCACTGTTTCACAGTAAATTTTTTTTTAGAAAAACAAGTAGGAATATACTCTAAAATAAAGATGAAAAAGTGTAGTGTAGTAAATATGTAAACCAGTAACACGGTCATTCACTGCCATATTCAGGTGCTCTGTGCTGTACATATTCATACGTGCCGCACTTTCATACAACTGGTAGCATACTAGGTTTGCTTAGATCAGCATTTCCATAAGCAGGTGAGCATTAGTGTGGCCATGATGTCACTAGGCAACAGGACAAGTTCAGCTCTATTATAATCCTTTGGAATAACTGTCATTTATGTGGTCTGTTGTTGACCAAAATACAGGGTGTAACTATTTGTGTCCCCTGCAAATGACATACTGACTCCAGCCTGTGTATGAATGGGTGTGCTCTTTCCACTCTCTGGATTGTTCCACTATTGCTAAGCAATATTTAACATGTGTATCTGTTTTCCTTTATAGATAATGTCTCATAAATAGAGAGGACTTCTCATTCATTCAACACATATTTATTGAGCACCCACTTATCTTCTGGACACTGTTTAATGTGAGGGATGCAGTGGCTTTTGTTGTCACCAAGGTTACAATTTCCCTGGAAAAACAAAAACAAATAGCACATTGAAAATGATGAGAACTATCAGAGTGGTGGGTTCCTCATAGTGGTATTAAAGCTGCGATTCTCAGATAGTGTTTGGATAACAGCTTTAGAGCGGAGGGTAAAGCAAGCCTTCCCTGAGGAGGTAGCATTTAAGCTGCAAGGCAAATGACAAGAGGAAGTCGATGATGAAAAGTCACAGGTGGGGCATTCTAACCAGGGCAAAGGCCTTGGGGTAGGAAGGTGTTTAGCAGGCTCCAGCACCTAGCACTCCAGTCAATGCGTTTGGTGAATTCAGGTATTGATTGTTCGCTGCCTGGCTCTGGGAGGAATTTAGGGTAAGACTGGAACATGTCCCTTGCCTCAGTGTTCACATCTCCTCAGACAAGAGTTGCAGTAAGCTTTTAGGTAACACCATACAACATGATGGTGCTAACAGAGTATAGGGAGGGATCCAGAGGACTGAGATCCAGTCAAGATAGAGTTTATGGAAGAAAATGACCCAGAGCCATTATGAAGATTGCAAGTAATTAAGATCAGGAGGGAAGGGGAAGAACCCATGGGAGGAGAGGGTGGAGGTGAGAGTGGGAGGGAGGGGCTGGCAGGAAGGAAGGTGGACTGAGTCAGGGTCAGGATCAGAGATGTGGAGGAGCCACACTGGCTCAGTGAGTTGGGACAAGAGGAGAGGAGACCTTGCAAGTGCTCTTCAGAGGAGCTGGCTTGGAGCCACCGGCACTGAGGAGACTCTCTTCTTGGAAGAGACTGATTTAATGGATGTGGGGCTTGGGAAATGAAACACAGGGTGTGCTGGGGAGTCCAGAGGGAGGAAGGTAGTGTAAAGTCAACTGCACGAGTTGGGGTGGGAGGGGAAGGTGCAGGCAGCATGGCTGTGGCAGGGAAATGAGAGGGAAGGGGAGGGTTTCAAGGAACACTTGGAAGGGAGAAGTATCAGGACCCTGTGAAGGACTGGTGATGGGGCAGCTCCCATAGGGAGGAGCGAGCTGGGATTATAGAGTGCTGGCAATCCTGACTGTAGGGAGTGTCACAGCAGTGGGGTGAGAAATACCAGTTGAAGAAGAATGGGTTGTGATTCACTTAGCACCTCCAAGTCCAAGCTGCTGAGGTTACAATGGGGCTTGTCAGCGAGATGCTCACAGGCAGTTGGGGATCCAGCCTGAGTCAGGTTGGTGATTAGATTTGGGGTGCAAATCTAGGGGAAACCCCAAGGGGACTAAAGAGAGGAAAGAACAGAGGGCAAGCCTGGGGGAGGGGCATTTCAACAGCTACAAAGAATTCCTATGACCTTATGATACGAGGTGGCATCCATGACAGAGCAATGTTACCTTGACATTGGAATTAATTTCCCTCACGTTGAATGGACACATCGCCTTGTTGAAGCTGTGTGGGGGACTGTTTTGGGGTTTTTTTCCTCAGATACAACTTAAATGCATACACTTTCTACTGCTGAATAACAAAATGCTCTCCCATACTTGGCGACTTCAGAAATGGTCCAGTTGTGCTTACCAATTCTGTGGTTTAGCAGTTCCTACAGGGTACAGTGGTAATGGCTAGTCTCTGCCCCACACTGAAGACTTAGCTGGAAGAGACCATGGCAGGGGGACTTGACAGCTGGAATCTGGAACATTCTGGAGGCATCTTCATTTACATGTCTGGTGGTGGGTGCTGCTTTCTGCTGGACCACAGCTGGTTCTGCTGACCGTAGCACTGACTAGGGCCTCTTTACGTGGCCTGGGCTTCCTTACAACATGGCTGCTTCCAGGTAGCTGGATGTATCCTGTGCCTGAGGGTCCAAGGCAGAGCTGAAGGACTGTGGGGATGTTACCTCAGAAGTCACACAGATCTGCTCCTACATTTCCTTGGCTGCAAACACAACACCAAGGCTATTTTCAAGGGGAGATGATATAGACCACCTCTAGACGAAAACCCAACATAGTCCAAGATGTGTCTAAAACTGTCACGCCCACGTTCATCCTGTGTTAATTGATTCCATGCTTGTACTCTTTGAATCACTCATGACCTGTTGATGGGGCCCTGGTAAGAGGAAGGGTTCCACAAATACTGATTGATTGAATGACAGGTTAGTATCTGAAGCCAGTTTTTTTTAGCCTACTTGCCTTATGAATTTTCAGATTTTCAAGCAAACTCTGCACATCTGTAGGTCACATGTATTTTGTGCCAAGCTGTGCCTCCAGAGGACACCCAGTGTGGGTAGGAATAATGAGGACTTGCCTGCTCTGTGACCTCTGATGTCCCTGGGTTTAGTTTTCAAGATGGATGGAAGCTGATGAGGCAACAGCATTGCTTCCTTTACACGCTGGGTATTTGGACTAAGAACTTGTTTTTGTGTCCTTATTGCCCATGTGTCAAGGTAAAAGAAGGGACATAGCTTGGTATGAGGACTAAAATGCTTTGTTTCCCTTCTGAGGAGCGTGAGTATAATTGAGCCGTAATGAACCCGGCTGAGGTCATTTCCCAGGAATTAATGAACAAGAGAATGTGTGCATGGCCTGAGGCTGAGTCTTCGGTCATTAACCTGGTTGGTCATTAATACTGGCCAGGAATGCTTTACGTGAGGCCATTACAACTAGCGCCATATGCTGCTGCAGTCAGGGGACATGAACATTACCTGTGTCAACAGCTATTTGTTTGCTCTGCGATCGCAGAGCTCTGATTGCAGGAGGAGCAGCCCTATTAATCCTCATCCCAAAGGCAAGAAGTGACAAGCACAGGATGAATTCAAAGCTGAGGGTCTAGGAAGTGTATGTTCTCTTTTGCTTTTTATTATTATTATTATTATTATTAATTCCTGGAAAACAATGCTCTAAATTCAGGCTGGTATCTGGACACGGCAATCAGTAATTGGAGCATTTCAGGGTGAAATTCATTGACGGTTTTGACCCTCTTCATTCTCCCCAAGGAACACGTACTGGCTTTCTTCTCTTTCCTTTGCTGTCTTTTTCTTCCCCTCTCCTCCCTTCGGACCCTCTCCTTTCTCTCCTCTCCTCTCAAACTGTTGAAGGAGGATGTCAACCAGAGGCATTGGAGTCAGTACAGAGGATTCAGTTGAAAAAGTCAATAAACAAACACAAATTCCAGTACAGTGAGGTGAATGTCATGGCAGGGAAGTAGTCAAGGTGCCATAGGGTACAGCACAGGGTCTCTAAAGTTCGTGGCATGTTTTGAAGGAGTTTGGTGAGTTAGGGGTGAATGATGGTGATGGGTAATTCCAGGTATGGGGATATTCTACACCCATGCAAAGGAGATAATTACATGGCCCAGAAATGGTGTGGCATTTTGGTACAGGGAAGGCAAACAGGAATGGAGGAGATAAAGCCCCAAATCTGGCTGGAAGCAGACACAAAATACCTTCTGAATAAATGGTAAGAAGTTTGAACTTTTTCTTGAATTTTATCAGAAGAGTCACCAAAGTATTTCCAGCAGGGTTGAGCTATACAAATCACCCTGGAATAACATGGAACACAGATGGATAAGAAGATACAGGAGGCACAGAAAGGAGCGACAAACTGGGCTTGAAAGGATGCCAGGCCAGTGAGAGGAAAGAGTGTGTGAGCTCCCAAGACGCAGTGGGAGACAGAGAGAGGTGGTTCATTAATATATGTAGAAAAAACAACTGAGTGAAGTATCCCAATCTCAGAGACTCAAGGGCCGAATGTTTTCTCTCATTTGTGGAAGCTAGAATACAATCAGAAACAATATGTTAGATGGCTAAGCTAATAATAACCTCAACGTGTATGAATTTTTACATAAACAGGGGGAAACTTACCTAGGATACCTGGAGACGAAGAGAAGGGGGCCGAGAGTGGGGAGGGATTAGGAAGGATATCAAGGTGACTGGAGGAAAGGAGTATGGGGGGATCAACTCAGAAGGAGATCTCTGACCTCCAGGCGAAGTCTATTTAACACAGGGATTCAATTGGGGGAAACATAGAACCATGGGGATCCCAAGGGGGGAAACCATAGAATGGCATCAGCCTTGGCTAACTGTAAATATACATTTCTTTATTGTTTGATAGTGATTCCCCCTTAACTGTAAGTCCATATTCAACTAATAAAAAAAAAATAGGGGAGTTCTTGAGTTCATATGCTAAGCCCACAGGGGAAGCTGCTTCCTGGCTCTGGCTCTGGCCTGGCTCTGGCTCCATTCTCGACCCCACCCTTTAGACCCTGGGCTCTGCTCATGTCTGTGAGCTCTGTCTTCTGCCTGCCTTCCCTCGCATGGTCACAGATAGCTGCCAGCAGCAACTGTTCAACATGCTTCCTTGTTCAAGCCCAGGGGGAGACAAAAAACATCTCTTCCCCAAATTGGAGCAATAAATGCTTCATTTTCTTACAACTCTATAGGCTAAGAAATCCAAGACTGGGGAACCGGCATCTGGCAAGGACCTTCTTGCTCTGTCATCCCATGCAGAAGGCAGAAAGGCAAGAGAGAGCTAGAGGGGGTTGCAATGGCCTTCTTATAAGGACACCAATCCCACCCACATGGGTGACCTAATCACCTCTTAAAGGACTCTCCTTCTAATACTGTCACAATGGTAATTAAATTTCAGCATGAGTTTTGGAGCAGATGAACACTGAAACAGTAGCACCGGGGTCCTGAATTGGCCACTGGACAAGAGGCCTGGAATCCCCATTCTTGGCAGAGGCCCATCAGTATTTGGAGCTGAAGCTGGGAATGGAGTCAGTTCCCACTGTCTCACATTAATGGAAAGGAAGGAGACAGTTTGTTTGCTACACAGGCAGCCATCAGAGTCTGCTTCTAGGGCCCAGAGAAGGACACCTAGCCCAGCAGGAGAACTGGGGGAAGAGAGGTCAGTATGTGGATTGTACACTTCTTCAGACCAGGGACTTTGTCACCTTCACCATTGAGTTTTAGCTCTTAGCTAAGGTCCTACACATAGTAAGTGCTCAGAAATATTTGTCAAAAGAGTAAATGAGGGTCTGGAGCGGTGGCTTGGTGGTTTCGGGCATTTGCCTGGCAAGCACAAGGACCAGGGTTCAAACCCCAGCACCACGTACGCAACAAAGTGTTGGAGCAACTAAGGCCATGTGAAAAACTAAATAAAAGTTGTTTCTCTCTTTCTCTGTCTCTCTCTCTTTAAAAAAAAAAAAGAGTAAATGAATCAAGGAAGAGGTGGCATCTGAACTTGATGGTACAGACCGAGTGATGAAGTAGAGGAAGAATTTTTAGGCAGAGTTAAAATCATATAGTTGCATGAGACACTTCAGTAAGGCCAGGGACAAGGCTAGAGAATCAAGGGAGGACCTTACTCTGCTGAAGAGCTTGATCCCTATCCTAGAAATTAGGAAAGACATTTGATAAGGTCTCAGGAAGAATGAAGAATATGAAGTCCTATTTGCATGACTAGGTCACGCTGTTGATAGTGTGTGGAAATCTGCTGCAGCAACACAGGAAGGAAATGACGTGGTGGAATCTGCATCTAATGAATTTCCACTGTATATATGAGGCAGAGGGAAGAGTCACGAAGACTCCAGATCTTATTGTTGGGTGAGGAAGTAGGTGGAGATGGAAGGAGAAGCGGGTTGCAAAGAACTAATGGTGCCTTGCTTTGGGAACTGCTCATCTCACAGGCTTGGGATTCTAGCAGAGGCGGTTAGCGGTGGTTGATCTATGAGAGTGAAACAGGAAGGTTTATGGACTAGACACACAGATTAAGGGTCTTCAGAGTAAAGGTTAGGGTTAGAAAAACAGAGAAAGCATGCAAACCAACCTTGGAGTGGAGACTGGAGAAGTCAGGAGCCATGGATGGACCCTGAAGGAGAGAGGGAGTGGAAGGAGAGCCCACAAAAGAGGCAAAGCAGATGAACAAGAAGAGGGGTCAAAGATGCTCACAGAGAGTATGCTGTCTTGGATGAAAAGGGAACAGAGACTTTCAAGTAGACAAAGATGGAGAGTGAAGACTTAAGGACAGCAGAGAGATTTAGGAAGTTAAAAGCTGAAAAATAGTTATTGGATTTTTCTCTTGGGATGACAGTGATGACCTTCTGGTGAGATGCTTTGGGTGTGACAGACTCAGGAGTTGGGCTGCAAGTGAATGAAAAAGGAATGGGAGGTGAATAAGTAAACAGAGACTTTCTAGAGATGGAGAGGAGAGACAGTGAATGAGTCTGAGGAACAGGAGGAAACAAGGGAAGGATTTTAGAAATGGGGAAATTGTAAGCACAGTTAGAGACTCAAGAAAAGAGGTTCAGATACATTGAAAGATGAAAACTATGATTGGGGAGGGGATATTGGCAATGCATCCCCCCTCATGGTTCCAAGAAGGCTGCAAGGGCTCCAACTATCATGTTCCTTGAACCTGTGTAAAAAAGTAGAAAGAATAGTAAAGAGGGCTATCCTTATGTCTCTTTATGTTTATCAAAGAGGAAAATCTGTTCCAGAAGCTCCATAGAACATGTCTGCATTTTTTTTTTTTTTTTTGTACCAGGGATTGAACCCAGAGGCACTTAACTACTGAGCCAGATCCCCAGCTTTTTTTTAATTTTTGAGACAGGGTCTCGCTAAATTGCTTCAAACCTGCAGTCCTCTTGCCTCAGCCTCCGGAGCAGGTGGGATTACAGGCATGAGCCACCAGGTCCGCTGTGTCTGCTTAATTTTTATGGGCCAGAACACAGTCATGTATGTGACATGGTTCACCCAGTCCCCTGCCACAATCCCTGTCCAGAATTCTTTCCTGTTACAGAGCCTGGGAATCTAAAAATGCATCACCTAGCCTCTCCTGCAGAGAGGGTCCTTGGTGAGCTGACTTCCCCCATGCACTCATGGTGCCAGACTCAGAGGGCAACTGGAAGTAGCAGATGCAGACTGGACTAAACTGCAAGCAAAGTGGAAAAGCATTTATTTTGTTTTCTTTTCTTATGACCTGCTCTTGTGGAAGTCCCTGTGTCTTGTCTCTAGGGTCCGAGGTTGTAACTGGTAACTGAGTGACAGTAGTGACTTCTCTGCTCTGTCAGTCCTGAGGTCTGGTGGGGCATTTATCTTGGCAGTCTGGTTCCCACATATTCTTAAATGTTCTAATATCTGGCAATGAATTCCTTTCTGTTTAAACTAAGTTGTGTGGATTTTGTGGTCTGCATGAAGAACTTTGAACAGGGACCAGTACGGAGGGCCATGGCCACTGGACAGAAGCTGGGAGAGAGGAGCCCGGTTTCAGGATCCTTCAGTGGGGGAGAGGAGTGGGTTAGCAGCAGGTTAGTAGTTTGTGTGGGCAACGGAAAGTGTCTTCTGTAGATAAAGTGGCTGTAGACAGAACAGAGTAGGAGAGAGTGCTCTTCTAGTTGGTATAGGAGTTTTTAGGGGGACCACAAAGTACTTAGAATATAGCCATCATTCTGAGAAACAGCTGTCAGCACAAAGCCCAAGGCTATTTCATCTGTTGTCACCACTGAGGGATGACAGTCAAAAAACAGTCAGGATCTGATGAATAAAATGAAAGAGAAAAGAAAAAAAAAGTGACCTCGGTGATAAGCATTATAATTTCAGTTACGTTTCTGTGAACAAACAGGTAATATGGCAAAGATGTTTTTGAAATTCTTCCTAGATACTTAGCCATTTTGATCTTGAATCTAAATCCTTTCAACTACTAATACCATGTTTTATACTTTAAAAATAAAAACACTTTATGATTGAAAATATTTAAAAATACAAAGGGGTATATTATGAAAATAGGTTTGCTTCCTGCTCCAGGTATTTTCTTGTGTATTCTTCCAAAAATTCACATATGCAAATCTTTCCTTGCCGGTTTATAGCGAGTACCTCATTTTTTTCTAAAGGCTGCACAACATTATATGAATGACTCATAATGTATTTAATCAATCCCTTATTGATGGACATTAGGCAATGTTCAATATTTTATAATTACAAATTATCCTGCAGTAAAAATTCATGTGCGTACATCTTTGTTCACATGTCCTAGATGGAGAATGCAGGATCGAGAGTATAACATCCTAAAATTTTATAGATACTGTCCAATTACTATCTTCAAAAAGGCCCCATGCAAATTTATTTTATTTTAATTGCATGTTCAAAGCTCTAGTTAAATAAGAGCCAGTTTTAATCTGCTGGTAGGAAGTACAGGGTCTATCGGAAAAGTGAGCGATTCTCCAAAGGGTATTTAGAATCTTACTGTATAAACAATTACAGCATTAAATGTCTACAAAATTCAAGTGGCAGATGAGCAGTGAATATCAATTACACATCTGCTGCATCTCAAAGGCAGATGGCCTTTTAATTTTATATCCCAAGAATTATACCCAAATTTCATTCCCTTTCTCAGATGGCTCCCTCCTCTTTTTACTTTCGCTGAGAAAATGGACTATTATTACCCTTCTCAAATATCAAATTAATTTTAACCTAAAGCACAAAGAAGCTATCTTGCATGTTTTACTGTGCAGATACCTAGGATTGGGATTTAATCCATGAATACATGTTGAATCTTGATAGCATTTTAACACCAGACATTTCACATAAGACAATCGTATGACATGGTCCCTACGTTCAATGACCCTACTATCTAGGTTGAGAAATTGATGTATAGAATTTAGATGGCAAAATGCCAAATGATGAGAAGTATCTAAGTGCTATGCTGTAATTTAACTACTTGTGCCTAAAAACACAAAAAAGGAAGAGAGTGCTTTTTGAGGGAGATGTCAGAGGCTTTTGTAGTCCACAGAAGGGTGCTGGCTCGACTTTGTAGGGCAGGAAGAGGACAGAAAAGTGCTAGAAAATAAGGGTGACTGGCATGAGCAAATGGAGGTGATGGAGTATGGTAGGGACCGGGGCAAGAGTGACATATTGAAGGGGATGAAGTAAGTTTGGGTGGGTGGGGTGGGAACATGTAACAAAAGGTCTTGGTTTGTAGTAATAGTACAGGAAATAAAATAAAATGATTTTGACATACTGAAAAGGGTGTTTGGGGCATAGGAGACACATAGCATATGCAGAGTGGTCCTGTACAACCACAGTGGCTCATGTCTGCACTGACACCAAGCCATTGGAATTGGAATTGGGACCTTCTTAGTGTCCCACATATAAAACATGTCCCTTCTTACGTTACAAAGATTTGTGGATTTATCTGAATGTTGAACCTGTAGAGCTGTATTCCAGGACCTGGATAAACACCCAGTGAGCATTTCTTCAACCAAGACTGGAGTAGAGGTGCAGGGAGAAATCTGAAGTCAGGGAGATGGGCGGGGGTCTTAGAATTCCAGGTGTGCAGTCACTAAGGGCTGTGATACAGCATGCTGGTGAGACTTTCATTGCTCTGACACTTAGTTGTGTACATGGTGCTAGGGTTTGAACCTGTGTACTGATGCATGCCAGGCAAGCACTGTAACTGCCAAGCCACCTTTCCAGCCCCAAACCTGATTCTTGAAAGAGTTACAGTAACTACCCAGAGAGGAAAGACATGTGTGGCGTGGAGGAGGGAGATCTTGAATTTAAAAAGAGCTAGCTGTTTCATATGGAAGCAGGACTGTGTTTTACCCTCAATCTGCTCCTGCACAATTTTAGTCTATTTTTCTAATTATGGTAACAGAACAAGAAAAGTCCCAACTGCTGTTCATACTCTCACTACTTTCCTCCAGGAAAAAAAAAATAATAAATTGGTAGTCTGTATCTATGCCAGAGAAAATGAAACAAAGATGGGATGTAAATTTTCTTTGTGTGAGTTATCTTTGGCACATTTCTTTCCTTCCTCTTTCCAAACTCGTTTAAAAGAGTGTCATTCAAAACCAATTAAAGGGATTTGGATGAGTAGCTTTGAGTTTGCAATTGGTTTCAATCAATAGTGCAACGTGGGGGCTGGAGCGGTGGCTCAGCGGTTTCCGCGCTTGCCTGGCAAGCACGAGGACCCGGGTTCAAACCCCAGCACCACGTACACAACTGAGTGTTGGAGCAACTAAGGCCATGTGAAAAAAACTAAATAAAGTTGTTTCTCTCTTTCTCTGTCTCTCTCACTGTCCCTCTCTCTTTAAAAATAAATAAATAAATAAATAAATAAATAAATAAATAAAAATAGTGCAACGTGGCCATCCATGGACTTTGAAAGTCTCTTCCAAAATGGCAGCTTTCAACTCTAGAGAATGGAGTAGATATGAGGCTTCTGTGAGCAAGCCCTGCTTTGTTTGAAAGACTGAGCTTCGGAGCACTGGAAATCAGGTTTTCACTTTGTTGTTCGAATCAAAGTTTGTTGATTTGCAAGCGGAAATGTGCCTGATATCCCTTGAATACTTTGCCATCAAAGTTCCGCTACTTTTTTTTTTAAGAGACAGACCCAGTGAGAAGGGGAGAGAGAGAGAGAGAGAAAGAGAGAGAGAAATAATCTTAATTTAGTTTTTCATGTGACTTTTGTTGCTCTGAGACATTGTTGTGTATGTGGTGCTGGGGTTTGAACTTGCACATGCCGGGCAAGCTCCATAACCACTGAGCCACTGCTCCAGCACCGCTGAGCCACTATTCCAGCCCCCAAAGTTTGGCTCCTTCTAACAATATTTCTCATAGTGAATCCAGTGGAAATTAGGGGAGGATGAGCATACAGGAAGTGAGTGATTGGAGTCAGGACCCCAGTGAAGAGCTGGGACCTGGATTGGAGTTGGTTCTGGGATGGAGGCAAACATCTCTTTCCTCTCCAGTGTGCCCGTGACATGGCTCTATGAAGATGAATTCCCAGGTTTTCTCTGGAGGTTGGTGAGAGGAGATGCTTGCTGAACAAAAACTCTATAGGGACTTTCCAGTCTCTTCCCCTTGTTCCTGAAAGCCTCTCAAAAGTGGAGGCTGACTGTCCCGATTATAGGAGCTGTCACCCTAGGAAGGGACCGCTCTTGTGTCTTTCCTTTAGGATTCCTTCCACGATTAGTGAAATTCCTGCAGCAGGTAATGAAGTGGCTCTAGCAGAAAGAACAGAATGTAGGGTCACAGTTCTGGCTCTGAAAGAGGTGAGAGGTAGAATTAAAAGAAGACGTAGAGGTTTAGCATATACTCCCCAAGGTAGATTTCAAAACCATTGTGTAAATGTTGTCTGGAAACCTCAAGCAGGCCCGTGTAGGGTGTGCCACATGCTCATGCTTTCTTTCCTGGCTCACTTTTGGGAAGAGTGATCTTGGGGACATTCTCTTTGAGTGGCTAACTGGACTTCCTGCAAAACCCTGCCCCCTTTTTACATGTAGATTTTCTTCTCTACGGAATTTTCCAGTTCATCCTTGGGTTCTAAATTAAGAGCTTTACTTACAAGGGTTTGGTTTCTAATGACAAAATACAAATGTTATAGCAAAAAGAAGTATCAGAAGTCAGAAACCCAGTATCAAAGAAGATGAATGCCCATCATTAATGGTTAATAAGTATGAATGAATTTGAAAAGAGCAGAAACATTTGTCTTTGACCAACATGCTTGAGTTTCAAAAATTTTGCATTTTCTTAGCTCCTATGTTTGGACATAGGAGCAGAGTCTTATTGGAAGCTAAAAACTGATTTCTTTATAGGATTATGAATTTGCAGAATACTGGTTTTGGTCCTCTGCTCCTTATAGCACCCTAGATTGAAATTTCTATAGTTTCTAAGTTTCAGATTTATAAAGTGAAAATCCCAATTGCTTTGCATAGTTCACTCTCTATATGACAGTTAAGAACCAGGTATTTACGCAGCTACAGGACCCACCAAAAGGAGCCCAGCAGATGGAACATCCGACACTCAGGATTGCATGATCAGCAAAGGCATCACCTTATTAACAGCATTCAACTCTACGAAGATGCTTCCTTGGTGTGAGAGACATGTGGCTTCTAGTATGTGCTGCGTTGTGGCAATGGGGACTCAAGGATTTTTTACACAAAAGGCTACAAACCTTATTATTAGCAATGTAAACAGTTTTGCTATTTTTTAGCAATGTCCTGCGTGCGGTATGCTACAATTGGAAAAGCATTTTATAACTAGAGGTTAGCATATGGGCCATAAGAACCTCCCTGGGGTGTGTATGTATTTGGGGAAAACATGAATAATAGGACCTGTCAGATAGGTCAAGGGAAAAGCAGGCTTTCCTGAGTGTTTTTAGAAACTTGAAAATCTTTCAGCAGCACCTCACCACCATTGGGTCGCCATTGGGTGAGGGCGACTAAGGGGCTGCTTGCTTTGAGGCACTTCAGATTTGCAGTCTTCCAGATGATGGTGGGAGGGAGGGGATTCTCCCTCTGCTGGGCAACACAGGCCTGAGGCTGAGCTTAAGTGGGCAGAGTGATGGGGGACAGGGAGATCTGGAAGGACACCGATGGTCCCTACCATAGTACCAATGAACGGAGCATTTGCTCTGAACTTGGTCAGATGCCATGTGCTCTGAGGCCCTGAATATAGAAACTATTTTTAAAAAAACCATTCAGCAGCTGAACCATTTTGCATTTCCACCATCAGTATGCAAGGGTTCTCCACATCTTTGCTATTTTCTGTACTTTTTGTGTTCTTGAGAGTTTCATCATAATGGATGTGAGGTGGTACCTCATTGTGGTTTTAATGAACATTTTCCTAATTATTTTTGATGTTGAGAACAGTGGTTTTGATAAAAATGGGAAGTTTCACCCTTGATATTTCTAAGATGGCATCTCATGACTGACAGTTTCAGCATATGCACTCTCATGTGACTTGCTGAGGCTGATCTCAAATGTTCATCTTAGTTTCTAGCAATTAAGGGGCTATGCCATTTCTCTCATCTGACGCACCATATGGAAGATCATCCTATGTACCATACAAGAATCAAATCCTTTCCATTTAATGGGGTCTGGACAGGGTCCTTATCTGATGACCACCTGCAGTCAGGATTCATGAGTGTTCTGTCCCTGCCCAACTGATGAGATGTCTGCAATTAGGATTGAAGTAGTTGTACCATATTTGGACACTAGAATGAATCCAGCTATTGGTTTTTGTGACTGGATAGCTGAGGGTACCTTTAGCCTGCTATTCTCTGTCATCCTAATGATTATAACTTCTTTTGAACAATCGTTATACACCAGGCACTATTCTAAAAAATCCGTAAGTTAATTGATTTAAGCCTCACAAAAGCCTCATATAGTAGGCCCTATTAGTATCTCCATCATGCAGCAGAGGAAGCTGAAGCACAGAGTTCAATAACTTGCTCAAGGTCATGCAGCAGGTCTATGGCAGAGTTGGAATCTGGAGTGACAAGAGTCCACATTCTTCACCATGAGGCTATTTTGGAACAAATTTCCTTTAAGACAAGGTAAGATGACCTCACCAGTGTATCATATCAGGGAGCAGGGTTATTGCACAGCTCTCTTGCTGAATCCGGGTTGACTCTGCATGACATGTGAGTTTGGGGTTGAACAGTTATGACTTGTGCTTTCCCACAAGCCACATAGTTCAGCCTCTAGGGGTCAAGCTATGTCCTAGAACTGCCTTCAGGCCAGAAGATGGAGAAGAAAATCCTGGAGGGAAGTGGGCATTTAAGGAAAGGGCCAGGACCATGAGAAATCCACGTAGGTTCTTGAGAAGAAAGGTCACCACTGTATAAAAGCCCTTTCGCTGTGATGAGGTCCATTCCATTGCTACTTGGAACTGAGTGGTAGTTTTAGAGTTCTCATTCTCACAATTTATCTGCAAAAGTCCCCTGGGAATGCATCTAAGCTCTCAAACCTTTTGGAACTGCTTTCCCTGGGCCACTTGATGTCCTGATTTCTGCTGTTCACTGAGTGCCTCCATTCTACTATTCTACTTCCATTTATTCAGGATTCTACCTCCTACTTCTCTAGACAATTTCTATTCACCTTTCTTTAAAAAAATTATTGGCTCAGTTTCTCCTTCTTGAATTGTATTATCAGATTTTACTGGCTATAAATCTTTTCCAATGCATTGTAAGTTTATCATTTTTGAAACTTGCCATTACATTGAAGAACATGTACGAGAACTATATGTGGAGCGCAGTTTTATTAATAGGTCATGGGATTACAGGAAGAAAAAAAAATGAAAAAGTATACAATGACAACAGGAATCATTAGCTGCTAAATGTTTTTTTTTTAAATAGCCTATATTCAGTTAGTTGGGTAGAAGAGCAAAGCTTGGGGTACATACTGAAAACAGTTATTGTTATTAAGAACAAACTTAGGGTGATACTGAAAAGAAAACAAGAGGACTCTATTTCATCCTGCCCTCTGCCTAGGGGACTTCTCCTTGTTTAGCACCTGCAATAGTTTAGAGAGAGACTTCCCACAAGATACCATCTTACTTTTGACACCATTTGAAAGCTTGGGAGTTTCCCCCAAACAATCCTGAAGTTCAATAATTTCCTGGAAGGACTCTCAGAACTCCCTGAAAGCTGGTATTCACATGGTTACTGTTTATACAGAAAAAGATAGAGACTAACATCAGTCAAGGGAAGAAGCGCAGAGGGCAAAGTCCAGGAAAACTACAAAATGTGGGTTTCCCCATTGTTCTCACCATGCACTTAGGATAGGGTTACTTTCCTGATATTGATGTGTGACGATAGGCACAGAGGGTTGCCGCCCAGGAAGCTCAGTTGAGCCTATAGTATGCAGAGATTTTATTGTTTTTTCTGTCACCTACTCTACACCTTGACAACCTTGAGTCTCCAAACGTTCTGGAGGTTGGAAAACTCATATGACATGGCCTGAGGTCCCATCATAAATCACATCTGTTTGGTGGCCAAAGCCCTCAGGCAAACAAAGATGATCTTATCAAACTTGACATTCCAGGGTCCTAGAGATCACCTTCTCTTGCTAAGGGATGAGAATTCTTTTTTTGGTAGTTGTTATGATTTGGATAAGAGGAGTCCCCCCCAAAGCTCCTGCAGTAATACAGGAATGTAGAGAGGTGAAATGATTGGACTGCAGGAGCGGCAACCTAAGCACTCCCTCCTAGTTTGAGTGCAGAGGCTGGGTAGTAACTCCAGGCAGGTGGGCCATGGCTGGAGGAGGGGGGTCGCTGGGGCGTGCCCTGGAAGAGTGTATCTGCTCTGTGCCCCCACCCCGCTTCCTTGCTGCTGTGAGGAGAGCAGCTGTCCTCTGCTGTGCCCTAATGCCAGGTGCTGTCTCATCTTGAGCACACAGCAATGCAGTTGGCCCTCTGTGGACTCCAGTGGATTTGTCCTCTTGTTTTATGGCTTCATATACACCATCCTCTTTTCTTTCATAGTATTTCACATCAGTTTAAATGGATCACCTGTGTACACGTTGCTCAGGCCTGTCTCCAACACTGGACTCACGAGAGCAGGGACTGGGCCTGCCTTGGTCACTGCTAACGCCAACTTTTAGCCTAGTGCTTGATTTATAAAATTACTTAAAACATAATAAGTAGAGTGGGATCTGGAGTTAAACAAACCTGCAGATAAGCTAACCACTTGGATGACTTTACACGAATGAATACAGGACGGATTTCTATATGCTGCTTGGTGCAGGGCCTAGAGAAGTCAGTGCTCATTCATGTCAGCACACTTCGGAGCTGGCCCTCTCCTATGTGATCGAGCTGACTCTATATAGAATAAAGCGGTGCAAGTCCAGATGTAAGAGACCCAGGGAGACATGGAGGCTGGAGAGACGCAAGCACCTTGAATTTAATACTTCGCTAAGGAAATGAATTCTGCTTGGAAGAAAAAAAAGGAGCTTTTGGCTCTGGCAGCTTGGCGTAGGGCGTCTAGGTGGCTTTCACCTCTGGCTTCCAGGAAGCGTGTTCCTTTGTGTTTCCTCCTCTTCACGTCTTCCTCTCAACTTTCCTGGCACTGTAGCAGTGGGAACCCTACCTGCTCTGCAAAGGCTTTGCTGTCCTGCTCCTCCCCACCCCCAGCCTCCTCCTCCCTTGGTCTCAGCTCAGCCACAGGACACATATTGGATTCTTCTAATCTTTCCCGACAGATCAATCCTTCTCATCCCTTAATTATTCATGTGGCTTTCCCTTGAATTTCCTTCAGGCTACTGGCTCCTTTCTGACAGTTGATGCCTCTTGTCTGAGGCAGCTCGGTTACCTGCCTGGAGGTGGGCCTTGGTGCTTAGGGCCAGAGTCCTCAAGAGGACAGGGGAGGTGTTGACTATGGAGTCAGGGGAGGCAAGGTGTCCTGTGGGAGGAGAGGTTGGAATGGTTTTGAAATCTGGCCCCCACACTTGATAACCCTCTGACACTGGGCAAGTTATCCAACTTGAAAAATAGGGTCAAAACAGCCCATTCACTATGTGGGCCATTAGAAATGTTAGGTGAAGTACTAGGCTGTAGCATGTCCTCCCTCCACCAGACAGTCCTACTCAGGAGCACCTCCATAGGTGGCCCATGTACCTACACTCCTGCCACCGAATCATTATGGCCTTTTGGGATAAGGTTTTGCAGCTAGAAGTTCAAGGTTAAAACACAGCCGGAGCAAAGCAAAGCAGGCCATTCCTTTCCATGAAACTTTTAGCAAGAAATTGTCCACCAGAACAGAATGAAAAAAGGAGTTCTTAATTGAGGAGTCTGGTCATGTTGTATCTGTACTCCAGGAATAGCCTCCTGGCAGCTCTCTTTATCTCTAAAAGGCTGAGCAAATATCCATTTTCCCAGGACTGTCCCAGCTGGAGCACAGAATGTCCTACAACCAAGGAAAAGCCTCAGTCTCGGGCAACTGGGAGTTTGGTCATCCTATAGGGAACTTCCTGTGTCCCCAATATTTTAGGTTACTCCATAAAATTCATCTCAAAACACCATTTTCTCCTCTGAATAACCCAGTCTCCTTCTTGCTTCAGTCTGGTGAGTAAAGCCCTTCCCACAAGGGCTCATCATTACCCCCCAGCCTCATTTGAATGTCCTGGTCCCACATACTGCTCCTAATACCTCCTCCTGTCCTTTAATGTGTTCTTTCATTCATAGGCCTTTACTCTGCCACTTCCTACCTTCCACCCTTATCTTCTGAACTGCTTTTGCCTTCGAAGTGCTAACACAAATCCAGCCGATCAGCCAAGAGCCAGTCTAAAGGTCATAAAGTGGTGGTCCCAAGGCACAGATGTCTTGCGGACAGTTTTGTTAGCTCCCAGAATGAAATTTTTTTCTGTTTTTTGCACCAGGGATTGAACCCAGGAGGACTAAGCCATATCCCCAGCCCCATTTTTATTTATTTATTTATTGAGACCAGGTCTTGCTAAGTTGCTTAGGGCCTCACTAAGTTGCTAAGGTTGGCTGTGAACTTGTGATCTTCCTGCTTCAGCCTCTGGAGCTACTGGGAATACAGGTGTGTGCCCCCAACTCCAGTGGAAATTTTCTTTTTCTTTTTTTTTTTTTTAAATAGAAAGATGTCACAGAAAAAAACCTACACTTCTTGTTTCTCTTGAAAACTCAGAAGAACAGGCCACAGTATGGTCATGTTCTCTTATAGCTGAGTGGGGCTGCCCTGCGGCAGGTGTGAAGGCTCCGGTTTGCCTTCGATCCTGCCTCCCACGGAGATGGAGGGCCAGTTGCATCTTTCATTGTGTTTTTCTTCCTGTGGAGAAGTAGCCCTCTTTACCAAGGTTTCTATCAAAATTGAGAAGGAAACTAGACCAACAGGAGCCTGTGAGTTTTCTTATACTTATCCTAGTGCACTGATGTGTGTTGTCTGATCCACTTGAACTTAAACTTGGGAGTTATGATGTCATGCAGAGGGTGGAAAATCTTTAAACAGAAAGATGGTAAATAATTTAGACTTTGTGGGACATATAATTCCTGTCACATCTACTCCTCTGGCTTTTGGGAAAGAGAAAGCAACCTTAGCTAAGTGAATGAAGAGAGCTGTGGTTTCAAAGTGCCCTTCCCCCAATAAACCCAAAACTTTATTTACAATAACAGGCATTGGGCTGCACTTGGCCTGCTGGTCATTCCAGCTCCTTATCTAGTTCATTCCCCTCGTTTTACAGATGAAAACCCCAGAGAGAGAATGTCAGTTTTTAGCTTGTGATGGAAATGATGCTAAATCCCAGTTTTTCAAGCCTGAAAAACCTAACAAACGTATCACAACGTCATGCCACCATTCCTGGCTGTCTCCAGTCTCCAGACTCCACAAAATTTTCCCTTCCTGGACTCCCAGGAAGTCATCTTCATGCGTTTACCTGGACACTCATAGACAGACTTGTATATCTCTCCCCTATCACTGGATTACAAGTCCCCTGCCATAGGTGATTTTGTTGTTCTTTTCTTTCTTTTTTTCCTTTCCTCCATCCCTCCTTCCTTTTACTTTTCTGTGCCCTGGATTGAACCCAGGGTACTCTACCACTGAGCTACATTTCCAGCACTTTTAACTTTTATTTTGAGACAGGGTCTTGCTACATTGCCCAGGCTTGCTGTCCTCCAAGCCTCAGCCTCCCTGCTAGCAGGATTACAGGCGTGCACCACGGTGCCTGACTCTGCTTTATGTGTTTTTCTTATTATCCCACAACGCTATGCAAAAAATCTTTCCATGCAGAGCAGGTATTTCTTCAATACATGCAGAAACTTTGAAATGAGCGAGTCCACCCGGGGTCAAACAGGAAACCTGGAATGGTCCCAGTGCATGTGGGGGAGGGGAGAGACCTTGAAGATAACCTTTGTCCACCCCTCAAGGTAACTTCCCTGGACTAACTCTAATGTTAATAATAGTATAGCCAACCATACTTCCTTACACCGTTCCACCTCTGCCTTTCTGATTCCTATTGTCATGGTCTGGCTTCACTACTGAGTCAGCCTCCTTCAACTATTGCCCCTGCCCAGCTCAACACAGTGACAGGACATGATGGAAGGGAGAGGTCACAGAATACAGGGCATGCATGAGAGTGAGTACTTGTCCTGCTGTAGACTTGGCAGTGCCTTAGACAGTCTACATTCATCACATTTGCTCCAAGTATGATTTCCTCAAACAGCAGCCTGAGAAACATGCATATTCTTCTTTTATATCTTCCTGACTTTTCTGAGAAAGAGAGTTTAGGAAAAGACATCAGAAAAATCCTACAAAGACATGGTGCTCTTTGCAGCTGAAGGAAGTGTAATTGGTGGGAGTTGACAAATAGGTTTCACCTTGTGTGTTATTTCTGCTTAGCTCTCCCTGGGTGACTGCCCCACTGTGACCAGCAGTAGTGGAGCTGTATCCAGGCTCAGGAAGCTCTGTGATTGACAAGTGATGTCTGCCCTGGTACAAAAGGAGGGAAGGAGGATGTAGACTATGTGTTTCCCATCGCTAACTTAGAACAGGAGATGTTTGGAAAGAATGAGTTATTTTAGCTTGATTTCTCTTTACTGTTTGTCCCTGGTACAGTGAAGACAAAGCTCTAAAGAACGAAAATCCTGTGATAGAGAAATACCCAATGGCCGCCTGGGAGAAGATGGGAGAGTGTGGTTTTCATGACTTAAGAATGTAAATGAGAAGGCAGACTGGAATTCCTAAGTGAATCCCCTTTTGGCATTAAGCACTCAATCTTTTTTTCTTTTGGTTTCCACTTTCCTTATATTAATAAGGAACCAGAGGTACTGACCCACTTCAATGGCATGTCTGGGATCCTTTGAGTGTGACTTGAATTGTAGGAAGATGGCTCTAGCTGATACTCAAGGGCAATTTGGAGGAAGGTAACAAGGTGGCTTAATCTGTGTTGTGTTGCTACGACACAATACCATAGAATCAGTATTTTATAAAGAAAAGAAATTTATTTCTTATAGTTCTGGAGGTTGGGAAGCCCAAGATTAATGGGCCAAATCTGTTGAAGGCCTTTTTGCTGTGTCATAACATGGCAAAGGGCATCACATGGCAAGAGAGAGCACGTGTGCCAGCTCAGGTCTCTCTTCCTCTTCTTGTGAATCCACTAATGCCACCATGGGGCCCCACCCTCATGACCTCATCTAGCCCTAGTTACCCCTAATAACCCTGCCTCCAAAGACCATCAACATATGAATCTAGGGATTAAATTTCCAGCACATGAATTTGACGGGGGGCATAGCAAAAGGCGTGGGGATCAGAAATGTGACCTCCAGATGGACACAGCTCTGAATGGACAGAAGCCAAGACAGGGAGGCCTTCCTGAGAAGATGGCCACGGGAGGGGAGGAGCCGAGAGTTCCCCCTGCAGTTCCAAAGACTCTGAGTTGCACATCTTGGAGCAGAAAGCCTTTGTCTGTTGGGCGCCAGCCCCATGTCTTCATCTGCGAGTTCCTGTCTGCAAACAGCCTTGTTGGGTCAAGTCAGAATTTTATTGCCTTGGCCAAAGTTCTTTTCGGGAAATATCCTCACCCAACAGTGTTGATGGCTGGCATACATCACCCAGCTCCCAGCTCCATTTTTCTCCAGGGAGGGAGAGAGGACTGTAGTAGCTCCCCTGCCATGCCAGATGAGTCTTTTCTTCTGTATTCATGAAAATGTCTGTTGTTGAGTAATTAAAAAGGAAGAAACAGCAAGAATTTGTTCTTTTCTTTTTTTAAAAAAAAGTACTAAAAGAGAACCGCCACCTGCCAGTTCACCTCTCCAAAGATCAATTCACTTGTTTACTCTGATCAGTTTAAACTGCTGCACCCCATGCTCTACAATGACTTTCAAGATAATATTGCTTGTATAGAGGGATTTTTCACATTAAATAGTATATTTTGTTCTTTAAAATATGAACAAAATAAAAACATTTTCTACCCCTGTTCACTCCTCCCTCCCAGATCATTAGATCTGTGGGCAGCTTCCACTCCCTTCTCCCCCACCCCTTCCCTGTGTGACTAGCACCAGCTCAGAGTTCAGATGGTGCCTTTGATGCGAGACTCTGGAGGCCTGTCGCTGCCCTTCAGACGTGCGCGAAGTGCAGCAGATTCCCTGTCATGGAATGGGGAATTGGGAATCACTGAGAGATTGAGGCAGCAGAAGCTGAAATGACCAGGTCAAGAAATTCATGGGGGTAGGCTGGAGTGATGGCTCAGCCACAGAGCTCTTGCCTGGCATGCACGAGGACCTGGGTTTGATCCCCAGCACCACGTATACAAATAAATGTCAGCAAAACAATAACCAGATGAAAAAATAAATACAATAAAATAAATTGATTTGCTCTCTCTCTCTCTTTTTTTTTTTGAGAGAAATACAGTGAGAAAGAGAGAGAGAGAATCAATTTTTATTGAGTTTTTCACATGGCTTTCATTGCTCAGACACTTAGTTGTGTAAGTGGGTGCTGGAGTTTGCAGCCACGTACTTGCACATGCTGGGCAAGCACCTTAACCACCAAGCCCTCACTCCAGCCCCTGCTCTCTCTCCTAAAAAAAAAAAAAAAACTAAGAAAAGAAATGTATGTGGCCAG
>PVKS010017733.1:0-27472 GCA_004027875.1 Aplodontia rufa
AAAAAGCATGATATGAACGCATGTCCCATTTTAGAAGTATAGCAAAGCAACCTACTCAGTGCAAAATCATGGGTGAGATATAATTTGAAGCTGAGAGAACATACAGTATGAGCTTACATACCAGGAAAAGTTAACAAATGGAGAAGGAAATTGGGTGGGGGGAAACCCAGAGCATCAAAGCTTATTTTGTGGCATTCCTATGCTGAAAAGAGTGAAAGAACAGCCCCCACACTTCCAGAAATGAGTCAGTTTCATGTCTCAGGCTGATTATAAACCATTCAAGGGTGGCAGCCTCCCACGGCTGACTTCAGCTGTGATGAGAATAGAGGATGGTCATCGGTTTGGGCATGCCACATGTACCCTGAAGTCCTGAAGCCTCATCATCAGGTAGACTTGAGGCTTCTCTAGGTCCAAACACCTTAGCTGACCAGTAACTTTTCATATACATATATTCTGAGAGAGAGCTCACCAGGCCTGCCACACAGGCTTAAAGCCTACTCTATACCATTGGGTGTCTTGGAGGACAATTTTACAAGTTTGGGAACTCTGCCTTAATTTTATATCCCTTCAACTCTCCAATTTTCCCCCCTTCATCTCAAGGAAAAGTACTCCATCCGATGAACATTGGTCATATTGTTCTGTATAAATTCACAGCTTCTTGTGAGTATCAGAATTTTTATCAAGCAGTGTGAATTCACGAATGCTTATGGTTTAGAAAGGGACGATTTTTTCAAGTTAATGTTATGCTCTTTGACGACAAAACCTTAAGTACGACTGCTTGGAAAACTTTTTTTTTTGATACTTTTTTCAATAATGTAAGGGATTTAATATTTAGAAATATCCACCTTTTTTTCTGAACAGAAGTTTTCTTAGAATACATATACTAGAGAATTTTAAAAAATCAGCTTCAGAGAATAGAACATTTTTCTACATTTTTCTTGGGTAGAAACAGAAATCCTGACAAGGTGTTCATAGTTCTGTTATACATTTTTAAATGTTAAGATTTAGCTATAAACCCATTTCTTTTTCTAGTTACTTGATCATCTTCAATTAAAATAATTATGGTAGTATCAGAACCATAAGATAAGCATATTCTTAATCAGCTGGCAGACAAGAATAACAATGCATACTGGATATTTTTATGTTTGGTATATTCCAGAATGTATAATTGGTTAATAAAATAATAAGGAGTAGACTTAAAACATTGTAGGCTATAATTTATGGAAAATTATCTTTTTTCATAAGGTTACTATTTTATTTAAAATAAGTGAAAAGATTTCCCCACTATGCTTTGTGGCTACTTTACATCAAAAATTCAATACTCATTTATATGTGTAAAATTCATTGCAAACATGGAATGTTAAATAAAAAGAGAAGCTAGCTTTTTAATTATCATCTTTTTTTCTGAGCTCCATTTCACATGTTAAATCTAGTTTAAGAAATGATATATCTGAAGTGATTGCAATGGAAGATTTGGGGAAAAAATCCTTTCTCCCTCACACTTACAGATGTGTAAACCAAAAGAAAAGAGCATACAACCAAATTGCATCTGACATTCAGAAGAAAATTTTAACTTTTGAAGATGTAGCTCATACGTGGGAGTTATATGTGCTCATTTTTCATAGTATCTCTATAGCTTTGTCCTAAGATGAACATGTTGTAAAAGTGTCCATAATTAGTAAGACCTCAGATGTTTAAAATCCCAATTTTGCCACACACACCCCACTAACTTGACAAATGGAATCTACTCAAATACAAATTCACATTTCATTTTTCCTGGGAAAAGGTTATGGCAAAATTAAATTTTAACTTACTTTCCATGTAAAGTAAAAAGCAAAAATGGTCACTATTCCACTTCATTTTCCTTCCAAAGGAAAACAAATAAAGCACATAATTAATCCAGGAAAGTAATCCAGGATTCACATAAGTGGCACTACACATTTCTGAAATGTCCTCCAAACTAAAGGTTTATAATGAGTGAGACAAGAAATTATAATTCACTCTATCAAAAATCTGAAGAGGGAGGGAATATTTTTGCTATGCACAAGCTGAATCAAGTTAATGAGGCATCTAACATTGCAAAAAGAACGTTGTCTATAAATAAATTCAGTCTGATTGGGATGTATTAGTTGTCTGATAATATTCTGTAGCCTACAGATGCTTTGGGTGGAATGTAGATTTCTTAAAAGAGAAAGTCCAATGGAATTACTTTGGCAAGTCTCCAGGTCATTACTTGTAAACGGAATTAAAATAAAATTTCCTTTTAAAATATGACTTTGCATTTGTGATAATATTCCCAAAGTAATACATTTAGTTTAAGACAAAGTATGCTCCTTAGCTGAAATCCACCTGAACCTTAGAATGTGGGAAAGGCACCTCCCTAGTCATAGCTTTTTTTTTCCTTCTTTTTTATCATTAAGATCTAATGCTTTACAACCTAATACTATTTTTAGACATATAGTGGGAAGGGGAAGGGTGCGATAAGGGAGGGTAATTGGGGGGACACTCCTGGGGGTAATTGCAATATCCAGAATATATATACATTTTATATTATTTTGTTAAAAACTTGTAAGGTTGTTCAAAAATAAAAAATTAAAAAAAATCTGTCTCTTGAGGGACTCCTCATAGACAACATACCTAAACTCCAGAAGCTAAGAGGAAGATGCTGTTACAATTTTAGCTATTGCTTAGCTCAGACTTGAACTTTGTAAATGGGTTTATGCTTTTATTTTAGTTTTGTATTTTTTAGGGGAGGAGTATTTGAACCCAGGGGACTTGTGATCCTCTTGCTTCAGCCTCCCAAGTCATTGGAATTACAGCCGTGTGACACCATACCTGGCTGCTTATTATTGATGGGAGGGCTGGATATTTATTAACAAACATATGTTGTTTCTCATAGCAGCCAAAAATTTCTCTAAAGAATTATATGAATCTAATTCTTCAAAATAAAATTAGAAGTTCTGGTGTCATGGACCATTTAAGAAAAATAGGTTTGTAGACTTTAGAACTAGAATGCATTTTACATTGGTCATTTCTTTGCCTCCCCTTTGTTTCTTTCTTTACTCATATTGGTTTGTAATAACTCTGAGGATAAATATCCTTGAAAACATTTTCCATATATTTAGTTATATTTCCTTTCACCATTTTTATCCTTCTGAAATTGATTTAAAAATACAAAATGCATGCGTGTTAACTGAAAACCCCTCACAGGTCAGAAATTGGTATAAAGTGAAAGGTAGAAGCAGTTCTTTTCCACATATCTAATCACTCTTCCTAAAATGTTCCACGATTAACACTTTCTTCTGTGTTCTTCCGGAAATCTTTCAAGGAGTCTCTGAGTTCTCAGGGAACTTACATTCCTGCCACCACGTCCTTACATCCTGTTTTTCCTGATTTAGTTCCCTTGCCTCCCTTTCCTTGGCCTCCTGTCCCAGAATTAGTACTTCTAAGTAAAGGTTTATTGATGGAGTAGCTCTCGATTGACATGAAATTAGTAGACAGTAGGACTCTTGAAATATTCCCTTGATTTTACTAACAGATTTCATACGTTTTGACTAAGAATTTTGTGAGTTTTACAAACTTTATTGATGATTTTCAAAGTAGCATTTTTTTTTTATTTGTTCAAAATAGTCTTACATTTAGGAGGGAATCATTGTCAAACAATCATGAACAAATCCATAGTGACAGAGCAAGCCAAGGTTGTTGCCATTCCATGGTCTCCCCCTTGGGTTCCCCCATCCCATGTTTCCCCCTATTTAATCCCTATGATAGCTGGGCTTCTGATAGAAGTCCAAGGTTCCCCATTGGGTTGATACCCCCATACTCCCTCCCTCCAGCAGCCTTGATTTCCCTCCTATTCCCACCCCACTTCTCTGCTCCCCCTTCCTCCCCCAGTGTCATAGGCAAGGTTCCCCAGGTCATGTAAATATTCACCCATGTTGAGGTTGTTATTAGCTTAGCCAACTTTTGGTCTGTTTTTGATTGTATTCTAGCTTCATATATGAAAGAAAACATTCAGCCCGTTCTCTCAGTTTGGGATACTTCACTCAGCATAATTTTTTCCATCTCCATCCATTTGGCTGCAAATGCCATATCATTCTCTCTAATAGAAGAACAGCATTTCATTGTATATATGTACCACAGTTTTTGAATCCACTCGTCCAGTGAGGGGCATCTGGGTTGGTTCCACAGTTCAGCTAGAGTAAATTGAGCTTCTATAAACATTGATGAAGCTGTATCTCTATAATTTGCTTATTCTAGCTCTTTTGGAAAAATATCCAGGGGTGGGATAGTTGTGTCATAAGGTGGTTCCAGCCCTAGTTTTTATGAGGAGTCTCCACACTGCTTTCCAGAGTGGCTATAAAATCTTGCAGTCCCACCAACAGTATGGTAGTTTTCCTTTCTTCCCACAGCCCTTCCAGCATCTGTCAATATTTGTATTTTTCATTTTTGCCACTCTGTCAGGAGTGAGGTGGAATCTCAGTGAAGTTTTGATTTGCATTTCTCTGATAGCTAGTGATGTCAGAATTTTCTCATATGCTATGGGCTCTTTGGAATTCCTCGGTTGAGAAGTTTCTATTTAGCTTTTATTCTTTTTATTCATTCATTTATTTATTTATTTTTATTCTATTTAACTTTTTTCTTTTGCATATTATTATCTATTTATACATTGATGTTTTATATTAGTGTTAAGTTAAGAAGTAGAAACAGACCCTTCTGTAAAATCTAAATTTCTAGGAAGGTAATATGTATTGACTCCCAAATTATTTGAATATGACTTTTTCCATACAAATTCTCTAAGGACAAAGTTATTATGGAAAGTATACACTTTAACAATGATTATAGAGCAAAAATAAGATCAAATCCTGGCTGCCACCAATTAACTTATGTGATTTCCTAGGGAAAGAGATTTAGTCTCTCACAATGTCATATTTGTACCTCTGAGTGAGACCAGTAGAGTCAACCTGTATTTATCCAGGAAATCCTGGATATTTATCTTGTATTTATTCAGGAAAAGTAATGATAAATATTCTAAAAGCTAGATAGAAATTACAATGTTATTTCTAGTGGCTTAGTGGGAAGACAGATCAGTGTGAAGGACAGATTAACCTGTAAACTGATCCTGCAGCACAGCCATTGATGGACCATTTCAGTCTGTGGACAGGTTTGGCATTTATACAGTGGTCTGTTTGTGAATAGAGGCAGTGGTCCACAGTAGGCTCTAGTCTAGATGAGGCACAGGTGGGAAAACAGAACTAAGGGTGCTGAGGGAAGAAATTGGGCCAAGTAGGATTAGGTAACCTTTTCAAAATTTTCAATCAAATTTAGAAAGTCCTGCTTGGTGTATTAAGCCATTGCAAAGAAGAAAACTTACAAATGTTTGCTTAGCACTCTATTTTAACACCTACAGTTTCTCATTTGTAAAGTTTGAAAATTACCTACGATACATATTGTAAAGAAGAAGTCATTTATAGGAAGGACCTGGAATAGCTCGGAGTGGCTACTTTCTAGCCTAAATTCCCTTTCCTTTCAATTTTACACATTCAAATATGTGTCTAGGCAGAGCTTTAAGCACTTGACACTTTCAAATTCAGTCCCATTCATCAAATACTGACTTTGAATAAGTCTTAACAAGAAGTAGGTTGAAAATAATTATTAAATGTCAATGTTGTGTCTAGAATTTTTCAGTTTTTCACGGATCTGTTATTATTTCCCTAATGTGGATCATAGGCACCTGGGTTCCAACTAAGAGATAGTGTTTCCTCACCTTCTGGGATTACTCATTCCAAACAGTCTTCTGTCTTTTTATCTTGTTTAGCACATCATTTCAAGTTTGTCACTGAATGTGGCATTGAATTGCTTAATCTGCAGATATGTAGTGAGTTAGAAAATATTTTGTTTTTGCAAGAGAGATGACATGATTTGACTGGTTTTGACTGATAACTGGGAGAGTGCTAGTTGGTAGGTGCTATGGTGAGTGGTAGGTGTCTGTTCAAAAGTTACTTTTTCAGAAAGTCTTCAGTGATCATGCTATTTAAAATAGCCATATGTTCTGTTCCTTTTCCTGATTTCTTTTTTCTTTTAAAGCAATCTTTGGGAATCATGGTGTTTTAGTTATTTTATATTATACGGTGGGAACACATTATTGATTGTTTATAATATTTTATTATAATGCTTATAATTTTATTGTTTATCATATTTATAAATTGCATTTCTCAAGTGGTTTGTCACAGCAATGGAAAGCTGACTAAGAAAATCAGTGGATACTGCACTTGACCATAAGGCAATATTATATCAAATAATGACTGGAATGCAGGATGAAATATTTTTATGTGTACATGAGGGCTGATAAAATAATGACAATCTCCAGTCCAGGGTTAATGCTATGGAGACTTTGTGCTGGGGAGAGTACTTGATACTTAACTTTAGGAAAAAATAAAAAAAGAAGAGTGAAAGAAAGAGAAATACATAAAATATGGGAAAAAATTGTCCTATACCAGAAATGCAATGAAAAGAAAACACATTTTGGCAAACATTGCCTCAAACCGTAGTGGAAGTGACTGCTATGAAAAGAATATTTTTGAAGAGACACATGATAGCAAATAATATGACTGTAGCACTCTGGATGATTTTAATGTGAAGATAATTAATAAAAATGAAAATAAATTGGAAACTTCAGTAAAATAAAATGCTCTGCAAGAAGTAAATGTCCAAACATGAAACAAAATAAATGATTTTAAGCAATTAATGAAAGTGTTGGGGAAAATATTTGATTTTGATGTCTGGAACATTCTACTTTGAGTAGCAGCCCCATAATGACCTAAATACACTTCCATAGATATGATTAAACCATATAATACTGTAGTGAGTATGTGTGTTACTGTATAAAACAAATATATGAGATTTATTATATACTTAAATGTATGTTATAAGTTTATATGCATATATGTAGTATACTAGTCAGTTTTTCATGGATGTGACCAAAATATCTGAGAAGAACAACCTGAAAGAGGATTTATTTTGGCTCATGGTTTCACAGATTTCAGTATATGGTCAGCCTGTTCCATTGCCCTGGGCCTGAGGTGAGGCAGAACATTGTGGTGGAAAGGTGTGGAAGAACTATGGTCAGCTGTATGGGTCAGTAAGGGGGGGGGATGCCAGGGACAAGATAGAGTCCTCAAGGGCACATTCCCAGTGACCTCCTTCCTCCAACCATTCCCCATCGCCTTCATTTTCCACCACTTCCCAGTAGTTCAGTCAGCTACCGAGGGATTCATCTACTGCGAAGGTCAGAGTCTTCATGTTCTGATCGCTCCCCTAAAGCTCCACCTTGGAACAGTTGTGCATTGAGGGTCAAGTCTATGACAAAATGAGTATTTGGGGGCCACTGCACATCCAAATCAGAATGTGTAATAAGATTTTAAAACTTTTAATTAAAGTTGAATATGTTACAGTTTGTTAAGTTTTTTTTTTTTTCTAACAAGATTGGAGGAATTTGAATCAGTTATTGAAAGTAATAAACTTAAATCCCAAGAATGGAGATAGAGCAAAGGGGAAGAGAGAAGAGAAAAAGAAGCAGATAACTATATGCGACAACTTGTTTAAAATCCAAGCATCAAAAAGCAATGTGCAGGTGATTTAGAGATGAAAGGAGTTTCTCCAAGAGATTGTGTACCTTTTTGTTGACATATACAGGTTTTCTAGGACCACTGTGTGTCCACTTGAACAAAGCCTCATAGAAGCCTTTAAAATTTCTTTCTATAGTATCCCAGTGCCCCAAATTACTTTGTCTATTGAAGTACTTAGCTTTCAAAGGGGTCAATGAACAAAAAGATTAATATTTGAATTTAGTCAATTAATATGATAGATACAAATTTTAAGGTTTCTTTGTGCCCATTAGACTGACCCTAAATAACTTAGTATTTAAAGTGTCATTTAAAATATTAAAAGAAAAATAAAAAATTATTAAAATGTAAGTTATTCAGATTATAGGGCTTATTATTTAAAATGTATTTGTCACTAGATATGGAATATGCTTCTTTTGTTTTGTTGGAGTTAACACCTCAAGCAATCTCCCCAACACAAGGTCTTCATAGCATGAACACTTCTAAACCACTATCAGTTGCAGAATATGTATACTTCAGACCATGTATTTGAACATATGCTTCCCTTTAATTCTACTTTAATCTGTTCTTTTGTGTGCCTCTGGGAACCTCAATTGCTGCAAGATGGAATTCCTGATTATATTTCTGCTTCTGCTTCTGTTTCCAGTAGAGATGCGCTTTTCTGATCTTATGTTGTGCAGTTTTGCTGGCAACAAAATGTTCAACAACTCAGGTCACTATTTCCTCTTCCTCATCTGGGATTTGGTCCCAGGGCATCATAACTTCTGTAATGTTTAAGGTTTTCAAGTCAACCTCAATTTTGTTGCCCATGCTGAATTACAGATCCACTCTTATGTGGGCTCTAAGATTCATTTTTTCCCCCTTGGGTCAAATACATTCCTTTTTTCAGTTTCTTAAAGATATTCTTCTGGTTCTTGTACTGATGGATTCATCATCATGATCATATTCTCTCTGACATCCAGAACTTCTGCTGGGGCAAACTTGATAGGCACCTCTGTACAATTTGTAAGATTTTTAAAATACGCTGATACGTTTTCTCCATGATGTCTCTCATAGCCCAGATGAAGTGAAGAGATTCAAATACCCTGCTCTGGATAGTAGTGATGATGAAGACATGGGCTGACCTGGTGAAGGGAGAGGGATGGTGCGCTGGTCTGCATGTAGTAATACAATACCATAGGTTGGGGCATGCTTTTTTAAAAAATAGATTTATTTTAGTTCATTGTTCTGGAGGTCCAAGGGGCTGCGTCTGCTGATGGACTCTTGCTGGCAAAATCCTGAGGTGGTGCAGCGTATCACAGGACAGGAGATAGGTGTGTGTGTGTGTGTGTGTGTGCGCCCACACGAGTGTGTGTGAGTGTGTTCTAGTCTCTCTTTTTCTTGTAACCACCAGTGTTCAACCACTGGGGCTCTGTTCTAATGAATTTATCTTATACTAATCATTTCTCACAGTCCCTGCTTAGAGTAGAAGAGAGCTCGTTAGCCCAAAATGATGGAGATCTTAACAATTATTGTCAAACTGATAAAATCTTAGTTTCTAAAGTGATATTTTTGTCTCATTATCTGCTAACATGTTATAATAACAATAGCACTTTCTGAATTGGTATAAATTTGATCTTTAATGTTTAGGCATACTAAGCCAAGAGTCCATGCAATAGCTCCCAATGTAGTAAAAGGAAATTCTTTTGAGAGTTTTAAAAACAATCTTAATGAGTAATAATTGATATACAACAAATAGCATAAATTTATTGTTATCAATTTAGTAAGTTTTAGCATAGATACACACCCATAAAACCATTGCCACAATCAAATTAATGAATGTATTCATCACCAAGCGATAGAGAAAACATCACCATAAAAATTTCCCTTTGCCACTTTTTAATCTAAATTGTCTTGCTATTTCACTACTTTCATAAATTCATATCCAATTCCACCATGTCCAGGAGAATGTTAATAGAACATGTGGCACAAATTTTACAGAAAGTGCTACACTTGAGAAGAACTAATTCTATTTTTTAAATTTAATTAAATTTAGATTAATTTTAGCAGTACATCTTAATTACACTAATTTGTGGGTTTCATTGTGCCATGTGTATTTATGCATGTAATATGTGTTGATCATTACCACCTCATTATTTCCTTTACCCTTCCCTCTCTCCTGCTCCCCTTCCCCTTTACTAATAGTCTCCATTACATATTATCTCACCCTTTTTTTAAAAAACAGATTCCACATATGAGAAAAAACATGTGATATGTATGCTTCTGATTCTGGCTTATTTCGTTCAGCACAATGATCCCTAGTTCTATTCATTTTCTTGCTAATGTCAAGAATTTCCTTTTTTATAAGCAAATAATTCTACATTTTGCATAAGTATCACACTTTCTTTATCCATTCATGCGTAGATGGGTATCTAGGCTGATTCCGTAACTCAGCTATAGAAAATTGTGCCATAAGAAATGTGGGTATGTAGGCATCTCTATAGCATATTGACTTCATCTCTATTGGAATATATGACCAGGAGTGTTATAGCTGGGTCATGTGGAATTTATATTCTCAGTTTTTTGAGGAACCTCCATACATTACAATGACTGCACTGATTTTTATTCCTATCAATAGTGTATAAATCTTTCTTTTCCCTCACTTTCCCACCAGCATTTATTGTTATTTGTGTTCTTGATAGTTGTCATTTTGACTAGGCTAATATGAATTTCAATGTTGTTTTCGTTTGCGTTTCCCTGATGGCTAAAGATGTTAAACACTTTTTTCGATGATTGTTGGCCTTTTGTACATTTTCTTTAGAGATATGTCTGTTAAGTTCATTTGATCATTTATTGATTGGATGATGATGATGAGGAGGAGGAGGAGGAGGAGGAGGAGGATTTTGGTCCTGGGATTGAACCACCATTCTTAACTACTGAGCAACATCCCTAGCCTTCTTTTTATTTTGAAGCAGGGTCTCACTAAGTTGCCTAGGGCCTTGCTAAATTGCTGAGGCTGGTTTTGAACTTGGAATCCTCCTGCTTCAGCCTCCTAAGCAACTTGGAATACAGGTGTGTGCCACTGTGGTTGGCCTTTATTATTATTTTTTAATTTTAATTTTTTTGAGTTTTTAAAAAAATATATTCTGGATATTAATCCTCTGTTTGAAGGGTGCAGAATGGCTGGCAAATATTTTTCTCCCATTTTGTAGGTTGTTTCTCCACTCTGTTAATTTTTTAACAGAAACTTTTCCATTTGATGTGGTCTCATTTACTAATTCTTCCTGTTATTTCTTGGGCTATGACAATTCTATTTAAGAATTCCCTGCCAGTGGCTATATCTTGAAGTACTTACTCTAGTTTCAGGTCTTTTACTTAGGTCTTTGGTACATTTTGAGTTGATTCTTGTACAGGGTGAGAGGTAGGGATTTAGTTTCAATCTTCTACATATGTATAGCCAGCTTTCCCAGTGCTATTTGTTAAAGAGGCTGTCATTTCTCCAAAGTGTATTTGGCAACTTTGTCAAGGATAAGATTGCCATCGCAGCAGGGTTTGTCTCTGTGTCCTCCATTCTATTCCATTGCCTCACACGTCTGTCTTTATGCCATTGAGCAGAAATCATTCTGACAAAAGCCACTTCATAAGTCTGTACTTTGAACTCTGTTATCTCTTTTTTCCTTTCTATTTTGTTCTTGTTCTTACTTTCTGTTGTCCTTTTTCTTTATCTTCTCCCCTTCCTCTTCTACTTTCTCTTCTTCACCTTCTTTCCTCTTCTTTCACCTCTATTTTTTTCCTTCTTCACCTTCTCTGACCACCTCCCGTCTTGGTCTTTCACCTGCCTACCATGTACTTCTCTATACTTTCAGCCTGACAAGCCAACCGTGCTTCTGTTTTAAACTATAAGAATAATAGATACTCACATCTACTTGAAAAAGGGAAATGAAAGTACTATACTTCCCAGAAGTGACCATTGCTAATATGGTTTTGAACAATGACATCCCTTTCCATATATGGGTCTTCAATGAGCTTTACTTGCTACACTAAATCGACTAGGTCCTTCTTTATCAGTACACAAATAATTACTTTATTTATGATTTTTAAATAGCTGGAGAATTTTCCACCACTTTTCTGTTGAATTTTTTTTGCATTAAACAAAAGTTCTACTGATATAATTAACCATCTTTGTGTGTATTAACTATATCCTATGTAATCACTGCTGTATTGAAATAGAAATGTTATAAATGTTTTTTGGTAAACAAGGCAGAATAACCTAAAATGTACAAATTTATACTCCATCACTGATGCTTGTGAAAATAAGCAGTATTTTATCATTTCAAAAAATGTTGAACTATATATGGTGAGTATAATGTAGTAATTTTAGTTAATATAAAATTTTTGAATAATAGGCAATATTTCAGAGACTTATGAAAGCAAGCCAACCAGTCTCTTCACTTTAACAAGGATTGCAGTTTTGAAAAGGCAAATGAGATTAGCGCAAATCTTTTACTATAGGTCTTAAAAATTTTTCTAAGGGTTAAAATTTGTTGGAGTATTTTAATGGAACAAATTTGTTTTAGAATAAAACATTGTGGTGTGGTTTAAAAACAACTTTTTAAAAGAACTGTGGTGGAAAGAAAGAGTTTTAGATTATAGAAAAATGTTTGGGGCTAGAGAGACAGCTCAGTGGTTGAGGACCTGCCTAGAATGCTCAAGGTTCTGGGTTTAATGCCCAGCACTACAAAAAGTAAAATTAGGAAAAAAGAAAAATAAAAATAAAAGAGGTTTCCATTGGTAGCAATAGTGGAACCAAAAAGTCAATAGCAAAAACTTGATTGTGAATCATCAGGTAAAGACAGAGGTAGATGTTTGTAAAATCTTCATAGATGGGTCTGAAGTTTTCCAAAAAATGTAGAAAATATTTAGAAGTTCATGTTGAGAACAAAAGGAAGTTGAAAGTCACTGTAGCTTTCTAAGAGAGGGAATGATGTTATCCAAACAACATTTATGGAAGATTATTCTAGCAGCTGTGTTGGGCTTCTTTAGTTGCCTTTCAGTTATTGCCTGATTGCAAGTAGCATTTAAGATATGGCAGAAGAAACATGCAAAGATTTGATCTAAATGTCTCATCTGTCAAAAGTCATACATATTGATAAAGTATATTATATATATATATTTAAAATAAAATAACATTAAACATTCAGATAAGGTGATTATGATTTATTTCCATTAGAACAGAGGAATGACTCAGGCAGTGTTTCTGCAAGATTTCCCATTGTATTAGATGTGTGATAAATAAATTATATGGTCAAATATGCTCCACACATTGAAGAGGCCAAAATAGGTAGACTTTATCTCCATTTTCAAAGCAGCTACATTTCATGGAATGACTTTTCATGTATTTACTTATTTATAGGAAAACACTGTAAGAGTTAACTTTGCTTTGAGTCTTCTCCACATTTTGGAACTGTGTTACTGTCTTGAATCTGGTTTGGAATGCAATTTATAATCTGTTGGGGGTATTTGATTAAAGGTATTGACACCTTTGAAATGGTCATAGTCATTTGTTCAGGGCTGAATTGCACACTCTCAAAAATTCACAGGTTGAATCCTAACCTGCAATACCTCAGAAAGGGGGAAGAAGCTGCCTGTGTGCTGGAACATCTTCCAGGAAGCATTGATGTAGAGTTGACAGATTCAGCAAGGTTCAGAATAGCTATTATGACCATCACCAATAGTTATGTGATATTCAGGATTTGTGCAATCCCATCAAGGTGAGGTGTCACTAAGATCCTTTCGGAACTGGCTGAGGTGAAGACACTGATGCTAGAGTCACAAGAGCCATGTGGCCCTCCATTGTCTGTCTTTTTCTGCTTAGCTAGAGAGCCATCAGGGTTGGGTTTTAACAGTCCGTACTCTGTGGCTTTAGGTTGTCCAGTTATGTGATCCTCATTGATGACTATCTTCATCAGGATATGGTTTCACACAATGACCATTCCTTGATACTTTTCTTGTGATCACTGTAGGTCAAACAGGGTAAGATGGCACTGGAGATCCCAGATGAGTAGGGTGGCATCATATTAGACAAGGTCCTGGGTCCAGCACGTGGCTGTCAGAGAAATTGGGTTGTCTGTGGTCCAGCTATGCATCATTTGTTGCTCTTAGCCACATTGTTCTTGAAAACACAGTGTGGAAGTTCAGATATGCTTCTTATATGGGATCTAATCTGCTGCCAATTTAACCTTTCAAAGAGAATGTTGATATGTGGCAGCACCGAGCCTGGAACCACCTTGACAAAGTTGTAGAGTTCACTGTACTAAACTGAGGCTTAGTAGCACAGTCGCCTGTTTGTGTCATTGAGGCCATCAGCACTGCAGTTATTAACTTCTTGGCAGAACTCTGAGTCCTTCTCAGTGTCTTGGAGGAGGTGGTCAGACTGAAGCCCCTTCCAGATGAAACAGGGCAAACACTTGGGTAAAGGTGTAGATTACATGCTTGATCAGCACAGTGTGTTCTGATGTCCTTTGAGATCTCTTGCACAACTACTTTCTATTCATACGGTTTGCCACTGAGTGCACACACGATATATACATCAAAAAGTTTAAAGCCAAAACAACAAATAATCCAATCAATAACTGAGCAAAGGCACTGAACAGACACTTCTAGACAGAAGAAATAAAAAGGACCAACAAATATATGAAAAAATGTTCAACATTTCTAGCAATCAGGGAAATGCAAATCAAAACTATATTGTGATTCCATCTAATTCCAGTCAGAATGATCATCAAGAATACAAATAATAAGTACTGTGAGGAATGGGGGAAAAGGTATACAGTTGGTGGGACTGTAAATTAGTATACACCTCTGGAAAGCAGTATGGAGATTCCTCAAAAAACTAGGAATGGAACCACCTGACACAGGGATTCCACTCTTTGATGTGTAGCCAAAAGATCTAAAATCAGCATACTACAGGGATACAACCACATCAATATTTATAGTAACACGATTCACAATAGCCAAGTTGTGAAACCAGCCCAGATGCCTATCAACAGGTGGATGGAGAAAGATAATGTAGTGTATAAACCCAATGGAGTTTTACTCATACACAAAGAAGAATGCAATTATGGAATTTTCTGGTAAATGGATGGAACTGAAGAACATCAAGCCAAATGAAGTAAGCCAGACACAGAAAGGCCAAGGGTCAATTGTTTTCACTCTTATGTAGAAGTTAGACCAAATTAAGGGGAAAATAAAGGTGGGGGAGTGGGTGAAATTCCATAGAAATAGAAGAGAGATCAGTGGAGTAAAAGAAAGGGATTGAGTGGGAGGAAGAAGGGAAAGGAAAAGGGGGTAATGAAACTGACCAAACTAACTAGTGTACATATACAAATAAACTACAGTGAATTTTACCTTTATGTATATCTATAATGCACTTTATTATTATTTTTTCAACTGGAGTGAAAAAAAAGAGAATTTCTATAGCTTCTAGCCAGCACAGGAGCCTCAAGTTCAACTCTGCTTCCTTGAAACTTGCTCAAGATCTTTTTTCTTTCTTTCATTCTTTCTCTTTTTTTCTTTCTTTCAAAGAGTGAGGGAAGTGAGAGAGAGAGAGAGAGAGAGAGAGAGAGAGTGAAGAATCAGTTTCATTTAATTTTTCTTGTAGCTTTTGTTGCTTTGACACTTTGTTGTGTGTGCTGGGGTTCTAACCTGCATCCTCTTGCATGCCAGGCAAGCACTGAGCCACGGCTGCAGCCCCTTGCTTTCATTTTTAACTAAATTTTATTGCACTGATATATGCTGAGAAAATGTAGTATTTTTTGAAAATCTATTTTTAGAGCAAATGTGATTTTTCTATGTGGTCCTATCTTTTGGTGGGTGCTTGAATTTTTTTTTTAAAACTCATATTTTACTCAAATGTATAAGCTTTATCTACTTCAATAATTAGTCTCTATAAGTATATTCTTAGTGTCTGGTTGGTTGAATCAGTTTAATGCTACCTTTCTTTTCTTTCTTTCTCTTTTTAAACATCTTTGGGAAAAACCTTCTTCCCTATGATGGAGTTAGTACAGGTGAAGTCAGGACCTTTTTATTTGGAATTCTCTGAATCTTTTCCTGACTGGTTGGGAATGGCCAGCCCAATTTACTCTGTGAATCAGGGTCTGCTGTCTACAGGTAGTGCCATTCTTGGGGATTCCTTCAGCTCATGCTACTGAATCCAGCTAGTGTTAGAACTCATCACCTGGTCTCCTGTCTTGATTAGCAGCTGGTATTTCTTCCCAGCTGAGTCCCACCTCAGCTTTTGTAGTGCTCTGGACTTCTCCAGCACTGTGTCACATCTCCCACTCTGCTCCTAGTCCATGGAGCCGCACTGGAGCCTGTACTGAGGAGTTATTTTTCTCTCACCACATAGACCTACTCATGGGTTTCTAAATATAATTTCAATTATCTTTTTTTGTCCTGACTTAAAAGTTAGGTGTAGTCTTAAGCATTTTTCCAGATTATGAAGCAGCTAAGAATGACTTTGAAATATTAGTTCAGAGCTTCTCCTGATGTCTATACTGTGCTACTCAGTTGCCTTTGCTTGGACCATCTCCTTATTGGCATACTTCCATTTGTTCCCAACTAGGATGTTGGGTAGGAATTCCAAACAGTTCGGGTGCCTATTAACATCCACAGAACCTAGACCTCAGTGCTTTGTACAATAAAAATGAAAACATGAGGTAATATTTAAAAATGGTTGAATAGACTTTTCTTAGTTCACATATTTGGATTCTTGCTGAAAAAAGGAAAGAGTGCATGTCTGCAAAAGTAATCCTCTTGCATTTTCTTCTTTGTCTCACAAAGAAGTCCTCTTATGGGGCTTTTCTTATACTAAATTCTATGGCCAATTTGAAAGGCATATCTCTTGAAAAGTCAAAAAAGAAAATAGAATAATTTTAAAAATCCTTCATTTCAAACCTACTTTAAAACTTGAAAATAGTTTTCAAACATACTTTGGAATTGAACATTTTATTTAAGACATATGCTGAAATTCTTTCCCTTTGCATTACTGTTACTAAATTTCTTATTTCTTATTCATCCTTTTCTGTTCATCCCTCATCCCTCCTTCCTGCAGATGGCTGCCTTGGTTCCACTAGAAAGAGATCGTTTGCAGTAAAGTACAAAAGAGAAGAAATACATTAAAATATTTTTTAAAAATCAATCCCTGTCATTTAAGCTGACAACTAAAATTTATGTCCAGTGGAAATGTTTAGCTCCTTGACAGCTTAAATAGCTTGAGTATGAGGAAAATGAAGCTTTGGATGTGTCTTTGCATGTTTTTACATGGTTGGAGAATGAGTGATTTTATACCCTAGCATAAACTTAGGTCATCTCACTGTTATATACCATAGTTCCATCCAGAAAAAAAGGAAATCAAATGTTTTCTCTAAAAAATATATTTTATAAAGCAAAAAAAAAAAAAACCCTCTGAAAATGGAAAAAAGTTACTTAACAATCTATTTCTATTAAACAGGGAGCAGATATAGTGGTTAGGAGTATATTAAGGAGACAGAAGTTCTGGAGCTGAATCCTAGTTTTGCTACTCACAAGATGGGTGGAATTAGAAAAATATACTTCCATCCCCAGTTTTCTCATCTGAAGAAATGATGATAATTTATAAGGGTTAAATGAGTTTGAGTTCATCTATGTCGGGTACTGAAGGCAGAGACTGGCACACAATAAGCTATTTATTTTCATATGTATATATCCATGTTTACAATGATTATCACGATTGTTGTTATATTGGAGATTTGAGATGGGGTTACCAATTGTGAAAATATGCTAAAACAAGCTAAGGAGACTTTTAAAAAATGATACTTTTAAAGATTGTGAGACATGTCTTCAATTTTTTGATGCGTAATTTTATATTACTTAGTAGGAAAAAGTTATATTCATAGATAGTCCTTTGAATATAAAGCCTAGCTTTCCTTTACTTCATTTACTTAAGAAATCCTGTTTAATATAGCACTTTGTACTAAATAATAAGTTTCTCTAAAGAATAGAGTAAAATAATTTAGTGCAGGCTTTGTAGTTTGCAGGCCTAAATATGAATTCCATTTCAATTATTATTTAGGTAATTTCGGAAAAGTCACTTAATATGGAGGCCTACATTTCTCATCTATAAAACAGAAATAAAAATCAAAACTACTTTCTTTTTTCTTTTCTAAGAGAGAGGGACAATGAGAGAAGACAGAAAGAGAGAATCAGTTTTATTTAGTTTTCATGTGGCTTTCATTGCTCTGACACTTCAGTGTGTACATGATGCTGGGGCTTGAACCTGTATCCTCATGCATGCCAGGCAAACACCATAACTGCTGAGCCACTGCTCAGAATTTACTTTCTTAATTAAGGATTAATTGCTATAAAACACATAAAACTCCAAGCAAGTATCTGTTCATGTTAACTGATTTGTTAGTACTGCTGATATAAAAAATTGTATTAGTTTATCAGATAAAACAAGTCAAATGTAATTTTTGAGGAAAAAG
Organism: Aplodontia rufa; assembly: GCA_004027875.1. Taxonomy (NCBI): domain Eukaryota; kingdom Metazoa; phylum Chordata; class Mammalia; order Rodentia; family Aplodontiidae; genus Aplodontia; species Aplodontia rufa. The sequence goes on from PVKS010017733.1 coordinate 18,128, forward strand.
TCTTTCCAAACTCAGAACTTGAAAAAATCTTCAGAAAATTGAATAAAAAATTCTTAGACCCAGATTTACAAACCCGATAGAAGAGCTACTATACTAGTACCTGGTTTTTCATATAACGTGCTCTTCACATTGGCAATTTCACCTGTATGTTAAGGAAATGCCCTTAAAGACCAGATTAAATTTTGGAATGTAGCTTTCTAAAGCAGGAGCCTGGCCCAGCTGGCATTCTGGGACTCCTTCCATCTTTGGTTTGACTGGATGATTCAGTGAAGTACATGCTGTTCTTGCATCAGAAGTAGCAATGCTAATTCCTTTATGCCAAATACTTTCGCAGGAGCTCAGGCTGAGTTCCCTGGATGATTGCTTATTGCAAAGTCACTGAAGCAGCTGGTGGAAAAGTCCATGTTGATCCCTTTGAGACCTGTGCCTTTGGAAAACATTCTGAATTTTTCTGCATTTCAGAAGAGCAAGTTAACATGGTACAAAACAACCAGGGAATCTCCATTCATTTTCACTGGCTTGAAGAAAGTGCACAGATAACTCCTTAACATCTTAGACTAAAGTTGATCATACAGTATTTCATCCAAGGAACACTTTTGGGAATGAAATGAGCATGATTAAAATTAGATTGAGACTGTAGATGTAAACTGACCCATCCTGATTTAAAAAGTTTGTGGAGTCACTTCATTAGATTCTGCAGTCTTTGACCTTATTATTCTTATTTAGAATAGCCCTGCTTCTCAGCCTTCTGTTCACTGTGCATGAATGTCCCAGAACAGCCTGAATCACATTTTAGATGGGCTGGTCTCAGGCCTGAGAGATAAGGAATCAAACTTATGGATGCAATCATCTGTGGAAAGAGTGTTCCAGGAGGGGCAAATGGTAAGTGTAAAGGCACTCAAAGATCAGGGGTGATCTCCATGCATCACAAAAACAGGAATCACATCCATGCATGGAGAAGAGTGGAAGAGTGCTGAGGGGTAAGACGGTATGTGACTGTGCAGGCCATGGAATGAATTCTAAATGCTTTGATTCTAATTGCAGAAGAAAGCTATTTAATGATTTCAAGCAGGTGGCATACTCTGATGTAATCTCAAAGGCCAGTCTGGTTGTCAGGGGAGACTACATTGAGAGGCAGCAGTTCAGAGCAATCAGGTAAGACACTACTGTAGTAATCCCAGAAGGAGGTGTCAATGGCTTGAACAAGGGTGGAGGGAATACCAAATGGCCAGATTCAAGAAATACATTGGAATAAATGCTTACATGAATTGCTGCTGATTGGATGTGAGAAAAGGAAGAGAAGATGACTTCTACATGTTTGGGGGAATGGAGTTCCAGCTAAGATGTGGAGGCAGTGGATGTGTGCAGGCACAGGGGCTTGAGAGTGTGCTGGAAGGATGCCCAGGCCTGTCGCATAATTCCTCTTCTGCATCTATCTCTGTAGTCTTAGAGAAGCACCCATCCCAGTTCCTGTTACCCAACTTATCAAATATGAAAGCAACCAAACTACTCCCCATGTGACTTTTCCCTCTCAAGTATCTTTGACTTTCATCTAATTCACATTTCTGATCTCTCCATTTCTAGATTTGCATCACAGTCTGTGGTTCAGACAACTGACAGTTAACTAAATGCAAATTTAGATAATCTCTATTTCTTTTAGTCTATCTGTATATGTCATGGGCACGAGTGCTCACATGCGCCTGTGTACACACACACACACACACTCACATACACATTTTCAACACTTTTTATTCACAAGCAATAAGAATTTCGTCATCAGATAATCACTTAGATTTACCATTTCCAGAGTCCATAAACAACTATTTGAATTGAAGATAACTTGGTTGTTTAATTCAAGAGCTAAAGTCCATGTCATGTTAAATCATTTTCTTTTTTAAATTGATCTTACTACAACTGTAACACAGTGTGTCCATTATTGTTTTCACAAAACATCTTTAGCACTTTCTTGCTCACCTTTGGTGCTTTCTAATAAGAAGCTCTTAATCCTATTCTGGTAATGATTATTCCATATTCATCTTCACCTTCCTCACTAAAGAACTCTGGCTTGTTGGATTTGTCAATATAGCTAGTGAAAAACTGTAAGAGCAGACTCTCTTGAAGTCAGCAGCTCAGTGTGGTTCAAGGCCTGGACATTGAAGTATGAGTATTTCAGGAAAGCTTCTCTAAAAGGAGAATGAAAATGACAGTCACATGTTGCTCTTTCCCTTTCTTATGGCTTGGGATTCAGTTCCAATACTGTCATGTGGCTGAAGATACATTGTGATTGAGTTCTAGAGTGTCACACTACGAATCATGCAGCCAGAAAAAGAACTTGGATATCGATAATAGTTTGGAGTTCCCAATTCCTAAGCATGTGAAGTAACGATCATTTGCCAGCTGATGATCCACTATAGCTCTTCTCATAAACAAATTAATTTCTGTTCTTCTAATGGAATCTTTAGTGTAGGAAAATAAAAATCCATTACCTGAAAATTTAATGTTTGTTTTTGCTGTGCACCTGGGAACATGCATTTGTTTGCCTGTGTGTCTCCATCCGTAGACAGAGAACCCAAAGGATGGGTGCTGTGATTTATTTACCCTGTTGAACATCAACCAAACTCAGCACAGTGTTTGAACGACATTTCATTCCCTTCTGGAAAGTTCATTTAGTCCCTCTACATTCCATCAAATAGAGCTTAATTACTTGAAAACTTGGCCTAACACTAATTTTCTCTGGACAGTATTCAAAGATCAATCTTACCTTATTCAGGTGATGACTCTACTTGGCATTTTCTTATATTAACTCTAGTTAATAACAGTTTTTATTGAAGTCATCTTGGTGTATGTTCTGGTTCTCCAATACATGCTAAAATGCTTTGTGAGCAGATATTCTGCACACCCTCTCCAAATATTGGACTATTTCTGTGTAATAACTAAAGTACTATTCTATTATGAAAATAGAAGGTAACAAATACTGCTGACAAAATAAAACTTGGAAATTCACTAGGGCCTGATATAAATTTCTCCCCAAAGGAATAGCTTCCAGTAAGAAGAATCAATTAGTCTGATAACCATAGTTATAATTTCCAAACAATTATTTCAACAAAAAAACCCCTATGATATGTGAATAAAGACACAGTTTTATTCTGTCATATCTATGGTATTATTGGTAATAATGAGATAAATATGTATGTACATTATATGTAAATATTTATTATGCTCTTGTTATTGCCCAGGATACATCATGTGCACTGTGACACCTATGTTAATTGGAATGCAGAATTTTTGCATGAAATCTAAAAAAAATTGAATAGAGTCATGTGTTTGATATTCAGGAATAAACAACTTTAAAAAGAAACCAGTGGAAGAATGAGAAAAGCTGAAAATGCATAAATCATTCATTTTGTTCAGTGTGCGCACAAAACACTCTGATCTGCAGAACTCTTTATTCACAGACAATTGATCATTAACTTATTTTAACTTTCTGAAGTTACTTGAACTAAGGGCAGCTACAGCTTTCAGTACATTACAGTATGTATCTAATTCACTGGTTTGAATGTTTTTGAGTGAAAAGGTGTATAGTACAAGGCAGAATAAAGGAAATTGAGGGGACAAGGCATCATTTCCACTTAAGAAAAATCTAAAGGTTAAATAGATGAGAGCTAAAGACTTGAATTCATTTCCCAGAACAGTGCTTTATTACCAAAATAAACTTGAGACCACCACTTAGCCGCAAAGAGAAGTCAGCAAAGATGTTAGTCATTAATCATTCTAAATAAACAGCACTTTAAGTGTCTGATTGACACTGTTAGCATAAATTTTGTCCACTTAGAAATAGGCCTCAGATTTGTACCATATACCTACATAACTTGGTTCAATGCCTACTGCTTGAGAATTTAATACGTGAGAGCAGAAATTGGTAGGAAAAAAATTCTAAAGATGAGCACAGCATAAACATGGGAATGTTTTGTGGATGTTCTTTTCACATTTGAAAATGTGAAAAATTTTGTCCACTAAGAAGTTCATAGAAATTTGAAACACTTGGTTATTTTTAACTGACTAATGCTACATAGAGTTAGCTTCAAAGTTTGTTTTAACAAATCATGTCTCTCTCTTTCTTGGTATAGATTACCACGGTATGTATATATATATATATATATATATATATATATATATATATATATGCCATACTGTTTGTTAAAATTGAACAGCTGCAAAGTTGAAACATTATATTTTAATGCAATTGCTAATGAATAATATGAATTTGTTAATACTCTCATAAATCTATAGCAATAATGCCTTTATAAAATTCTCCATATATTTATGTTCCTGTTTATTAATATTTCATGATTCTATACTTTATAGATTACTAAAAATATGGCAATGCTTGGAATACCCTTTTCCTCCTAAAATATCTCATTTCTTATAAGAGTAATATGACATCAAATGATGTCAATTCAGACATTGTTTACTATTTTATTTTTATTCCTATTAATTATATTTCCAATATAAGCACAATAAATATCTACAACAATTTGTAATTATAAGATGGTACTGAACTGAAAATTTTTTAAACACTTTTACCATAAATGACAAGATTTGGTATAATCTGTTAGGATTCCAAAGGTTTTCCATTTATGTCTTGAATGTCCAGTTATGTTACTGAATATTCAATCTGTATTTAATTTTTTTTAAGAGAGAGAGGGACAGTGAGAGAGAGAGACAGACAGACAGACAGAATCAATTTTTAAAATTTATTTTTCCATCCTGGGTCCTTGTGCATGTCAGGCAAACACTTTAACCTCTAAACTACCACTCTAGCCCCTGTATTTAATGTTAAATCTCAATCTGTGTTTAAAAATTGCCGGGCACGGGTAATGCCTGTAGCCCCAGCCACTTGGGATGATGAGGCAGGAGGATCACAAATTCGAAACCAGCCTCAGTAACTTAGTGAGGCCTGGAGCAACTTAGTGAGACCTTCTCTCAAAATAGAAAATAAAAAGGGCTGGGGATGTGGCTCAGTGGCTAAGCAACCCTGGGTTCAATCTCCAGTACAAAAAAAGTGTTACGCAAGACATCTTGTTTTCAAGATCCTATGGTCCTGTCAATAAAGCAGAGATGACTATGTGTTTAACATCCCTAGAAATCATAAACCTTTGGCATGGAGCATTAACACTGAAGCGTATTGATTTATAATTTATAATAGTCATTAATTATTTGTCCATAGAGTTATCCTCAATTTTCTTCTACATGGATAAACATAATATTTGTTCTCAACAACCTTTAAATGTTAACCAAGATATATGGGTTCTAGTACCCAATATTTAGTACTCAATTTAAGGGTAGGGTTCAACATCAAATAGCACCCTTAGAGCTCATTGAAGAAAAGATGCTATTCGTACGCAAATTATCCATATCATTGTGTATGAAAGTCATTTTTATATACCTTATGTTGCTATAAGCCAAGTAAAAAATGCAATGCCATTCACAACATATAATATTATTGTTTTTGAATCAAAGTAGTAGGGAAAGACTAACTAAAATGTTGATAAGTGCTTTAAGATTCTTTTTAAAAAATAGAGAAACAATTGGATTTCCATTATTTATGTATGGGAAATATTATGGTTTGGATATGAAGTACCCCTCCCCCCAATCTGGAAACATGATATCCAGTGTGTTCAGAGTTGAAATTACTAGATTATGAGATCTGTGACCTCCTCAGTGGACTAATCCATTTGATAAATTAATAATTTGAAAGGACTCCTGGGTGGTAATTACCATCAGTGAGGCAAGGCTGGAGGAGGTAGTTCAATGGAGGTGTGCCATTTGGGATTAGGTCTTGTCCCTGCTTGCTTGTACACTCTGTCTTTGTTTTGTGGCTGCCATGCACTGACCAGTTTTCTTCTGCTACACCCTTCTGCCATGATGTTCTGCCTCACCTCCATCCCAGAGCATAGAGTTAGCTTAGCATGGAAAGAAACCTCTGAAACCATGAGTCAAAATAAAGTGTTCCTCCTCTAAGTTGTTCTTGTTAGGTATTTTATTCACAGCAACGAAAAGTTGACTAACATAGAAGACATAGGAATGCTCAGGGGATGAACAAACAGCAGGAAAAGCAACTTTATCACCAAAATATCTGCAGTATGTTCTTTTTCATTAAAAAGACATGAGCTCTTATTTTATGAAAAGAATTGAGTGCAGACTTTGTAGCTATTCATAAAAAAAAAAAAAAAAAAAAAAAAAAAGAAAGTGCCTGTGTTGCAACGCATGCCTTGCGTGGTGCCTGTTTCTTCTCACTTAGGAGTGTGCGGGGCACTTGCAGGGCCTAACCTTAGTTAAGGGGACAAATTTCTTTTTTTTAATTTTAATTTTTATTTTTAAACAGCCATACAAATTTTTAACAAAATAATATAAAATGTGTATAGTTTCTGGATACTATATTTACCCCCAAGAATGTCCCCCCCCCAAATTTCCCACCCCTATCCCTTCCTTCCCTTACCCACAATGTCTCTAAAAAAGTATTAGGCTGTATAACATTACACCTTACCTGGATTTAACACATGATAATAGACCACCTTTCTGAATGGCCAGGGTCTAGTTCCAGACTCCACAAATGAGTGGAGACATTCGACCCTTGGTTCTCTGGGTTAAGCTGATTTTACTAAGCATAATTTCTTCCATAGCCATCCATTTACCTTCAAAGGCTGCAATATCATTGTTTCTAATTGCTGTGTAAAATTCCATGGTTATATGTACCACAATTTTTGGATCCATTCATCCAGTGAGGGACATCTGGGTTGTTTCCACAGTTAAGCAATAGTAAATTGAACTGCTATGAACATAGATATTGCTGTGTCACTATAATGTGCTGATTCTAAATCCCCTGGAAAGATACCCAGGAGTGGAATAGTTGGATCATATGGTGGTCTCATTCCCTAGTTTTTTGAGGATTCTCCACACTGCTTTCCAGAGGGGCTGTACCAGTCTGCAGCTCTACCAATCATGTGTTAGTGAAGGGGACAGCTTTGAAGGACACAATTGTTTTAACAATTATTTTGTGATTGTTATTTTCTCATCATGTGGAATATCTTCTTTAGGTTTATTCGTAATAGTGTTTTTGATGAAAAACATAAAGCAAAAGTATCTGACAGTGGAAATAGGAGAGTATGTGTGCAGCAGGGTATATTTTTCTTGGCAGTTCTTTTCCTGCCATTTTGATTTTGGTTTTAGTCCTTGAGGGTAACAAATTGGCAGGCACAACTAAGGATCTACCCAGTTTCATACTGTATTTACAGCCAGTTATAATAGGCTAAAATGTCTGGGATGCATAGAGAATTAGCCACCCCACTTCTCTTAAGATTAATGGAAGTTTAATATATAATCTCCATCATAGTACAAATATACTTTTTCAGCTTGATCTTGTAATAATATGAACTAATATTTATAAAGTATGCACAAATGAATGATAAGGGATCTTTCTCTATGTGTTTTATTTTGTATTTGCACAAACTTTGGAATTATTTTGAGTATATATTTTGGTATCTAATATTAGAATATACTATAGTTTCCCATATAATAAAAACTGGCAAGTAAGAAATAACTATTTGTCCACAATCAATTAGAGAAAAAGAAGGAGGAAGAAGAAGAAGAAGGGAGAAGCAGGTGGAAGAAAAGGAAAAGAGAGACTTCTCAATTGCAAATATTATTTTATGGTATCTATATTTGCATAATGCCACTATGTTAAAATTTTGAAAATAGCAAATAGCTATTTGACTCCCTAGTTTGATGTAAAACAGAATTATTTTATGACATACTTTACACTTTATTAGGATTTGCATATTACAACATGGAAAATCATCATGTCCCAGAAACATAGCAACCACTAGTAAATAAAGCCTAATGTCACATGATTAGGCAGAGCATAAAGGTTATAGTGTTCAAATACTGCTTTCTAATAAGGAATTTACATTTTAATGAAAGGAAAATAGAAATGTTTTTAATAAAATGATAAAATCTAAATAAAAAAAATCTAGAAATCTAGAGCAGATAACATTTTTATAATACACTGATACCATAGCAACTTTTTGATAGTTCCTGGAATGTAAATCTCTTGTGTCTCTATATTTGATTTGTGTATTCAGACAAAGGGCCAAGAAGATCTGGATGGTAGAAAAAGATTTCAGGAGAGAGGCATAAAATGAATAATAAATAAATAAATAAATAAGTGACTCTTGAATAAAACAATTAGTTTTGCCCCAGGCTTCCGCAATATGATTTCTTAGCAGCATTAGTTTGCAGCTGTAACTTTAGGTTATAATGGGAGACTGAATCTTATACAGGCAATGAACAGATGATCAAGTTCACAAGGGACTGTGTCAGGCTTTTTCCAGTACTAAAGAAACATATTAATCCTTGTCACTGTTTTCAGAAACGCTGTGACAGAAATAAACCTGTACTGTAACTTGGCCCTTTTAATGAGCTTCTGGAGTGTGGGCTTTCCACTCAGCACCTGAAAAACACAACAAAACACCTTTTATATTAAAGATGTGAGGTTTGCTGCTGGCTAAATTTGTACACAGAAGTCTATAAACCAGTGCTCAGCCAGCTGGGAAGCAAGAAAGCAAATTCAGATTCTGCCATGAACTTCACAGACCAATTATCTACTTGGAATCATGGGAGTTTAACAAACAAATACCAGCCCCTGCTGAGCCTTTTCAGGCCAGCAGCTTATGGGTGATTCAGTTGCATCCGAGGCTTTTAGACTGATCAATTCTTAATCACAAAGCGCAAAAATTATTCTCAGACTCATGTCAGTTTCTTTGGACACCTTTGTTAACAATCTGCTTCAAATCATTTTTTTAAAAGAAACTGCAGACACTGTTTTTATTGACTCCCCACTTGTAAAATGTTTATAGCTTGTTAATTTATATTTACCCCTTTACTTTTGCCTGCAAATCAACATCACTTAGCACAGTTTGGTTACACTTTGTCCAAAGGAAATTACAGAAGCCTGCTATGGGGCTAAAATGAAGGAAAGCTGCGGAAAATCAATACACTGCTGATTAAACAGATCGTAGCAAATTCACGGCTGTATGCTACAGCATGGGGACATCAGTGTGATGCCTATCTAGCAGTTAATGTGCTTTCAGTCAGGTGAAGAAAATTTCAGAAAAAGGCAAAATCACCAAGAAAAACAAGAACTACCTTACACAAGAATGCACGTGCTTATATGAAACCTGCGCTTCATGTAAGGGAGTGTTTCACTTGGGAATTTAATGGGATGCATTTATTTTAAGAAATGAAACTGTTGTATCTTTATTGTGACGTTTACTCTGAACATTATGA
>PVKS010017733.1:27572-41542 GCA_004027875.1 Aplodontia rufa
TTATGAAATCTTAGTTTCATTGACATTTTCATGTATAATTTCATTTTAGCAATTTGGCAGCAATCAAAATGACTGAAAGGTAGATTACTTATAGAGGATGTCCAAAAGTAATCATGCTATCCAATGAAAATATTATAAGCAATTCAAAAAGAACCATTCTCCCCCCCCCCCATTTAGGGTAGAAGAATGAAGATGAAATAAATCAGCTATAAAAAGAAAACGCCGTTTGTACAAGATTAATTTTAAAACAAGATATTGAGAATGCATGATGTCAACACAGCATGGCTGTAAAGACCAATATTTGTTTTTAAATCATGGTGAAGGCAGCATTTGCATTACAGGGAGTTTTGAGTAATCTAGATCGCCAACATACTCTGAGTTATACCATAAACTCTTTTTTTTTTTTTATGTATATGCTACCTACTTCTAATGCTCTGCAAACCTAATGTTCTAAGAACATTGTCCTAAGAACTATGTCCTAAGATTGGTTAAGAGGTGGTACCCACTTCAACCAACTGGATGGACTACATTGCACTGCACTGAGTGTGAATTAAGAAAACACAAAGCAACAACACAAATAAAGCTTAAACACAATCTTTTTGGAAAATTGTAATTAGAAGATTTTTTAAAAATTTTTTGTTGAACACTTAATTTGATTTATCTATTCATCTATTATTTAACTCTTTCTGATGAGTTTTGTGTTTGCTTTGTTTTTTGATTTGCCACATCATGGTAAAATTTGTAAAACTACTTAGCAATGTTCATTCAGTATAGCTGTAGTTTTGATGGCTGATGCATTTCACTAGGAAATCCTTATATTAAAAATTATACTTGGGAAAATTATGTTCTATATACACAAGAGCCAACTTAAGTCTCTATCTGTTGTTTTCAATTTTCTCTTCTTCAAAATATCAAAGTCTTTCAAATGGTAACATGGTTAAATTCGTTGCCAAATTCTATGTGTTAAAATGAAGGTGTTTTTGAGTCATCAGAGCTTATAAAAAGACCTTTAACAAGTAAACAGCTTTTCTCCTCTTTTTTTTTTTTTAAACTGGAAGATGTGGCATAAGAAAACACGTTCATGGACACCATATGTGAATCAAGTTCCATCCCAAGATTTTGAGATTTTTGAGAATTCCTAGAAAATGAAGGGTTTAAATTTCTAGTTTGAAGACATCCACTCAGGGGCATCATTTTCACATGTGGGTGTATGTATATATAACATCCAAGGTGTTGTGCTTTGATTTTTCTATAAAATATTTGACAATCTTGAATAGGAACAAGAAATTGCATGAGGTGTTTAATAGCTCAGAAACATGAAAAATAATCATTACTCCAGTATTTCAATTTTCCTGCAAATAACATTCTTTTCCTGTATTGTGGAAAACTATGCATCAACTTTTTCATATGTAAGGATAGAAAGAATGAGATTACTCATAGTCAATGTAATATGCTTTTGTGACATTAGGAGAGCAAAGCAATGAGTTTCGATGGAAAGAATGCCTATTTTTAGAAAATGTAGAAAAATACCCATATTTGAAATCCTTATTGATTTACTAGGCTAATTTTGCTCTCAAGTATGCATTTTCAGATTTTTCTTTGCGGCATTAGAGAAAAATTAAATTGAAGAAACAAAATGGGAGATAATGGAAGAAAGAAAAAATGAATGAATAATGTAAGTATAAACTTCTGAACAAAAACTGTTTTCTAAGTCTCACAATTTAAGTAGATATTTTCACATTTTTATGGTTCCAGTAAGTTAACAATGGTTGTTTGTAAACATGCTTCACTTTATTTAAAATCATACTCTACATAAATCCTGCAGAGTTGGCAGGGGTTTGAATACCCTTTGGTAGAAACCCACTTTTTTTTATTAATACATGGTAATTTATCACCATTAAGTATATGATCCCTCTGGAAAAAAAATTGATGCACATTGCTCTCTAGACTATAATTTCAGTGTTCATGATATTAATCTTTAATTAAATTATAGTTATTTTAGAAATGTATGTCCTTAATTAAATTATACCATGCATATAGAGAAGAAATTACTATGGCATGATTAAAACATGTTTAAAAATATACTACTGGATTTTGAATGCTGTCTGTCATCTTTAAAATATGACTAACTAGGCTTCAGAAATGACTAGAAAGTCAACTGAAAAATTGCCAAGTGAAACTATTTGTCTCTTTTAAAGACTGTGCATTAAAATTTTGGACAGTTTCTCTATTAAATCTAAATATACTTCTTATGCTCTATACAGTATTACATTTCTAAATTAATTGCCATACTCTCATTTGTTAAAGAATTTCACTCCATGTGAAAAGCAAAGTCTCAGTAGATGTGAATTTTACACTGCGCTAGATCAATCCCAATACCAGTAAATGGATATTATTAAACAGCATGGGGTAGTGCAAACTGGGAAAGAAAACTTGTAGTGTGCTGCCTTTGAGCAGACCTGGCTTGCATGCTGTGACAGGGCAATTGTCGACATGCTTTTTCATGCCAATCTGCAGCTTTTTCAACTCTAGATGCTATGGCAACCAGGGTTTAACAGACTAAGCAGCTAACAAGCTTCCCTGATGGAATTGTCTGGTTGTGTGATTGCCTTGTCTTAGGGAAAATATAAAATAGAATGAAGACGCTTGTGGACATTTGTCAAACTGATTATAATTTGGACAGTTGAATCATAATTGTCTGTTGTGTGCTGTACAGTAGTGACATATGCTATTTTCCACGTTCCTTGCAGAGCACACCATTGCATTCCCGCATAGGCTACATTTCCCTTGGGAACAATGGGTCCTGGTGGCTGTGAGTTCGGTGTAACATGGCAGTCCACAGCTCACACCGGATCATTGGGAAAGAAAAGAACAGTGAACAGCCGAAATTTTTTTTTCTGTTTGGAAAGGCTGGTGTTTGATTTGAGCTATATTTGTATGAAATATAATGAACACAAGTTGATGTGAAAAGATATTTCTCCTTTATAAAATGTTCATGTTCATAGGATAAGTTGTAGATCAAAATATGCAGGTGAATTAATTTTTGTTATTTATGATTGGGCATAATTTTAGTTCTTTGGGAATATTGATTTTTTAAATTTGCAACCACTTAAACATGTATTTGTGTCACCAATCATATGCATAATTTAAAACACTGAGAAAATAATCAAGCTTCTCTGATGGAATGGTCTTGTTTTAATACTGCTTTGTCCTATTGAAAATGAATAAGATACTCTTTATTGTTTTAAATGATTAAAAGCCTACTAATAAAATTTAAGTATCTTTAAGTAGTCAAAGGCATTGGATTTTCAAGATCATTTCAAGTCAAACTTAATTTTTTCTTAGAAGGTATATTGTTTAAAAAACTAAAATGATTAGAATGAACATTTCAAATGAAATCTGAATTATAGAGAAAAATCTGAATTTCCATTTTACAGATATATCTTAAATAAAACAAACTATTGCAATACCTTATTAAATATTTTATAGAATATCACAATATAGCTTATTTTATACTTTGAAAAATACCAGCTTCATGTCTTGAAGATAAAAATTTGGTGATGTTCTTTTTCTTGGTATTGAGAATTGAACCCAAGGTTGCTATATTACAGAGCTACATCTCCAGCCCCTTCATTTTATTTTGAGTCAGGGTCTTTCTAAGTTGTCCAGGATGGCCTTGAACTTGCAATCCTTTGGCCTGAGACTTCCAAGTAGATGGAATTATAGGTGTGTGGCATCATACCTGATTGATGATATTTTTATAAGGTTCTAAAGTAGTTTGAAGTTATTAAGTAAACTTTGATGGTAGGAGGATTTTATCCTGTGCGTGGAGCTCACAGAAAAGATGTTCATGGTCCAGGTAACGTACTCTTCTGGGTCACATCTCACTAACTAGACTTATGCTGTTTTTCACTTTTCTTATTTAAGTTTTGAAATAGTTCAAATCAATGTTCTCGATTTGAGACAAGGCCTCAGGAAAAGTACCCTGCTTCATTTTGGTAAGATGGACAAAAATCCAAGTAGCCTTTGAAAAACATCTTTGAAACCATATTCAATGACTTATATCTAAATGATGCATTTCTTGTTTGAGAGACCTATTCATTTTCCTTAACTGAAAGGCCTTCAAGTTAGAACATCTTCTCCTCTGAAGAGTGGCATACATAAGAAGGGTGAGAAATGAAATTGGGAAAATTTTGCTCACTGCCCAGAGATTTATCTCTAGACTAAATTGTAAAAAATCTTATTTCTGCAATATAGTGCACCAAAATTATTAAGCTAAGAATTACTGGTCAAAATGTTTTTTATCAACATAAATATTTTTTCACAAAATATCTCAGAGTTACTGGGGTACCAGTTCTTTCACTTGAATTCTAACTTAGTTTAGAAATTGGCCTCTTCAACTTCTCAATGGAGGAAGTCCAAAAAGCCCATAAAAATACGAAAAAATGCTCTACATCACTAGCAATCAGAGAAATGCAAATCAAAACTTCACTGAGATTCCACCTCACTCCTTTTAAAGTGGCAAAAATGAAGAATATGAACAATGACAGATTCTGGCATGGATGTGGGAAAAGAGGAATACTGTCACATTGCTGGTGGGACTGTAAACTGGTACAGCACTCTGGAAAGCAGTGTGGAGACTCCTCAAAAAGTAGGGCTGGAACCGCCTTATGACCCAGCTATCCCACTCCTGGGTATTTTCCCAAAAGAATTAGAGTTGGCATATTAGTGTGACATGGCTTCATCAATGTTTGTAGCAGCTCAATTTACTATAGCTAAACTATGGAACCAACCCAGATGCCCCTCAATGGATGTGTGGATTCAAAAACTTTGGTACATATATACAATGGAATTCTACTAGGCTATTAGAGAAAATGATATTATAGCCTTTGGAGCCAAATGGATGGAGATGGAAAAAAATTATGCTAAGTGAAATATCCCAAATTTAGAGACTCAAGGGCCGAATGTTTTCTCTCATGTATGGAAGCTAGAATACAATCAGAAACAGTATGATAGATGGCTAAGCTAATAATAACCTCAACATGTATGAATTTTTACAAGAACAGGGGGAACCTTGCCTAGAATCCTGGGAAACGTGGGGAGGAGGGGAGGGTGTGGGGAGGGAATAGGAAGGATATCAAGGAGATCGGAGGGAGGGAGTATGGAGGAATCAACTCAGAGGAAAACCTTCAACTTTCATGAGAAGTCCATTTAACACAGGGGTTTAATAGGGGGAAACATGGAACCATGGGGAACCCAAAGGGGGCAACCATGGAATGGCATCAGCTTTGGCTTGCTCTGTCATATACATTTGTTCTTGATTGTTTGATAATGATTCCTTCCTAATGAATAAAAAAAGACAAAAAAAGAAAAGAAAAGAAACTGGCCATTGGCCTCTTTGACAGCTCTATGCCAGGCACTTTTCCTATTGTCAGCTAATGTTGTGCTAGAGAGAACTCTATTCCTTTTATTTCCCTGAGGAATATAATCTCTCCCTTACTTAACAGGAAGCTTAACTGAGTCACATACCATAATAGCTCATTTGAAGTTAAGAAAAAATTATGCATTTTCAATAGAAATGAGAATATGGACTATTTTTTAAAAATATTAATGCTACAGAAAGGAGAGCAGTTAGGATAGATTTTACCTTTGAATTCATTAAAACTTTTTTATTTTGTTTTGTTCAGTAGGCTTATACTTAAAGGAAGATAGATGGTACTAGCTTTGAAATCTAAAATTAAGAAATGCTTTTAGTCACCACAGAGCAGAGGGGACTTTCCAGAGTATAAGGAAATTCAAAGTACAGTAGTTTCCTTCTTGTTAAGGATCTAAAAGCAAGTAAAGAAATAGCATTTATTCAATTGCAAAAATATAATTCAACCAAGTTGGCAGTTCACTCTGTTTTTGTGAAGCATTTTTAATCCCATGTAATGTGTACCAATTATTTGGAGTTATTATCTATCATGTAGTAGGCAAGTATTGATAATGCTATTTTAAACCTTAGAATAGAACAAAAACTTCAAGTTTATAGTCTCACACACAGGGAGATCTAATTTTTAAAAGAAGCAACAATGAATCCTCACCTTTCATTAAAAAAATTTCTTTTTAGGTAACTCTTTTTCCTTGCCAAGACTTAGAATACTTCATCAGTTCTGTGACACTAAAATTAATTCTCCAGTTTGAAAGGCACCATAAAACTAAACCATCCATACACTCTGCTACAGTGGCTTTTCAGTGAAAACCTCATCATCTCTCTACACTATTATATGGAAGTCATTAATATTTTAGCACAAATTAGTTTAAAATCATTTTAATCCGGTAATACTAACAAAGGTCCACTTGGGATTGGGTAAAACCACACACAACTGTGTGAAATTTGTATTTTGAGGGTCTGAGAGGGGAAAACAGGAAATAAAAGCAATAGTAGTGTTGGATTGCCATCTTTTTGAAGTGACTCTTCTGTGAGGCGAGCAGAGATTATAAATAGAGGTGAAATCTGTTCCTGGAAACGAGTGATGCTCCTTGAGTGTACCAGAGGGAGCCTTGAGGATGGATGGATGATGGGGACAGTAAAGGGTGTCCTGCACCCTGGCTGTAATCTGAATGATCCTTGCCTGCCTAGCTCTCTCCCCTGTATGTTCCCAAACCCTCTGCCATCTCTTCACAACCACTCCCATCATTCCAAATGTTCCCCAGGAATGGAGAAGACTCACTTGTACAACTCTTAATAATTGGACACCTACTCATAAACTCAAGGTTTTTCTTTCATTCTGTAAGTGTGACAATCTTCACAGACATGGCAAGTGATGTAAGGTTTGGCTTTTGTCTAATTCCTCCCATAAATACATATTGGAAAGAAGTGATGTGGTTACTAGGCCTCCATTAGCCAGGAGAGGCCAACATTGAAAAGTTTGACTTATTAAATTTCCCTGATAAATTGCATTCTTTTATTTTCTTTTTTTTTTTTTAAAGAAAGAGGGAACAGTGTGTGTGTGTGTATGTGTGTGTGTATGTGTGTGTGTGAGAGAGAGAGAGAAGCAATTTTATTTAGTTTTTCATGTGACTTTCATTCCTTGGACACTCCGTTGTGTACGTGGTGCTGGGGTTTGAACTCGCATACTCGTGCATGCCAGGCAAGCACTGGAACCACTGAGCCACCGTTCCAGCCCCAAATTGCATTATATTCTATGTAATAAGTGACAATGAATATTCTAAGCTGATTTTGTTTCTTTATAAAAAGTTTTAGTTTAACTAACCTTTCAAAAAATTATATTATGGAGAAAAGTTAGAGTTCTTCCATTGAGGTGGGAATGACTGGTCTTTGGGTATGGATAAGCCTCCGTGGCTTCTCAAGCATCTCAACCTCTAGGCAGGTTCAGGTGCAGAAGCTTCAAGCCTATGGAAGGGTTTAGCACATGAAAGGGACTAAGACACTGGAAAATGAATCCTGTGACAATCTAGGAAATATTGCGTGTTCTTTTGCAGTGATCTAGGGAGCAATGGCAGAGATATGGGGAACATTGAGGACAAAGTGCTAGAAAGGCATGATGATTTTGGGGCAAGATGACAGAAGTCGATGCAAGTCTTTATTATTCCTCAGCGCTTTCTATTCAGATTGGCCTCAAAGTATTTAACAGTTACATATTTCGTTATTCAGAAATAACAAATCAGGGGCCTGAGGATGTAGCTCAGTGGTAGAGAGCTTGCCCCAAAATGTACTAGACCTTGGGTTCAATCCCTAAGTCTTAGCCCTCTCCCCACAAAACCATAGAGCAGTTTTGACATTTCTAGCTCTGGACTGTATTAACATAAAACATTGGTCTTCTTTTTGAGACTTCACCCTTTCAAATGACTAAGGGTTAAAAATAAAAATTTTTCTTACTACTTCTAAAAAAACTCACAAAAACCCCATAGAAATTTATTTTAAAATGTCATATAAGGGACTAGTGAAGTGGTTCAGTGCTAGAGAACTTGCCTGGCATATGCAAGGATCCAGGTTTGATCCTCAGCACCACATACACAGGTAAGTGGAGAATAAAACAAAAATCAGATTAAAAAAAACTCTTTCTCTCTCTCTCTCTAAAAAAGTCATCTGAAATTAATAATATTTTTAAAAATTTCAATATCCCTTTAGCCTCCAGAGAATAGGCAAAATAAATGTAATAATAATCTTAGATACTGTAATAATAATCATCATATTAATTAAATAGCCAACATTTATTTACTACTCTATCCCAGATCTTCACATGATATTTTGATGTATGAACTCAATTCTCCCAACAGTCTTAAGAAGTAGGTACTATTATTTGAATTAGGCAGAGAATGTAACTGAGATACAAAGAAGTCAGTGATCTGAGATGTTACACATCTAATAACTTTGTAACTAGTATTTTAACTAAGGCTATTTGACCCCAGAATCAGAACTCTTTTAACTTTCAGTACCTTTTCTTAATACTAATAGTAATACTAATATTAATCTTATGTGCAGTATAGATCTCGTTAATTCTAATTCTTACCAGTATCACACTGAACAAGGCTAGAAAAATCTCTCTTGACATTACCTGATTACATATCCCTAATGCCTTTACTTATATGTAATACTTCATAGCATTATAAATAAAACAAGAGTACAGAAATTCATTCCTAAAACTGTATCAGTATGATTATAACTCTATATCATGGAATGATACTAACATTTTTTTGAGTATTCACTATGTTCTGGGTGCCTTTAGGTACTTTAATGATATTTACACTAATAATACCAAGGTAGTGTTAGTGGCTGTTTATACATGAGAATTCTTGGAAACATGAATTCAAACCTTTCTCCAATCTTCTTGGTGGTCATAAAAAGGGAATAAGTTGTGTCATCAATGATTTTATGGAAGAAGTATTAATTAGTCTTTTAAAAAGTTATAAGAGAATGGCTATGGTATTTTGTAGCACTTCTACTCACAAAGCTCCATGTCTGCCTCATAGCAGAGGTAACAAGTTACCCATAACATACATAAAAAAGTAATTTCCCTTACTATGCACTGATATTGCTCTAGTATTCAAGTCCTGTTTATTAATGAAAAAAAGTTTAGCTTTTCAATTATAGGTAACTTACCTCTTCCATGTTAAAACCATGTGATGATTTAAAATATGTCCTATATTCATTGATTCCACATGTAGCTTACTCTTTACTCCTCCAAGAAGCCAAATTATTCTTATGCAATCATTTAATTCTGGAAAATGCACAATCTTACTGTGGAACAGTAAGTGTATAGAAGAGTCTCGGGACTGGGGTGTGGGTGATGTGGGGGTGATTTTGGATTAGGATCAGGGGCATATCATATTGTTATTGCATATGCATTTACAAGCGTACAGCAGCACAACTCCTCAATAATTTTTTTTTTAAAAGGTGGAGCCCAAGTCTCCTCCTCTCAAATGCAGGTTTGCTTGGTTTCTGATGTGCTTTGAAAGAAAAGAATGTGTGCAATTGACTAGGACGTACAGATATTGTAGTCTCCTCTTTACTCTATCACTCTGCAAAAAAGCAAAATGTCTTGTCATGAGGATGGTCACAAAGCCCCAAGAGGAGGCCAACTGAGAGAAATCTTGAAAAGTAAACCCTGAAGCTCCACTTAAGCCTTAGATGAGGGAAGCCCTGGTCAACAGTTTGTAATTCCATGTGAAACTCAAAGCCAAAAGCATCCAGCTAAGCTACTCTTGAATTCCTGACTCATAGAAACTTGGCATAATAAATGCTGTTTTTAAACCAGTAAGTTTTGGGTAATTTGTTATATAACAATATATAATTATTGCAAATAATCTTAGTCATGTAATATTCAATTGATTTTGAATTCAAATTCCCTGATAGTGCTAGTTCTTCCTGAATTTGTCACAATGTCTCTCCTTCCTCATTTTTGAGGTGGAATATGGGTGTACAGAGAGGAAGCCTTCTTTTTTAAAATAATTAATTTTATTTAGTTTTCCATGTGGGTTTCATTGCCCTGACACTTTGTGCTCATGGTGCTGGGATTTGAACATGCATCTTCATGCATGCCAGGCAAGCACTGTAACCACTGAGCCACTGCTCCAGCCCCAAGAGGAAGCCTTCTGATAGGAGCATTTTGTACAGTCTCCTAGGTCCTGCTCCACCTGTAGAGAAAATTCTCATACCACTTAGATGTTTGCTTCCCCCCAATGGAATCCATTGAGAGAATTGTCTCATTCAAGCATCATTTCAAAATCTTCTCCTGCTGAGCACAACCTTGCCCATTGCTTCTGATTATGGAGTTCTTGTATATGTAGTCTCTGTCATGGCTCTAGTCTTCCTTTTGTCTACTTATGTTTTCAGCAATTGAGTATGTGGATGCCCTCAAGAATAGGTATGGATCACCAAGGAACTTGCTACTCTGCCACAATAGATGGCTCCTAATCTATAGCTCTTGAGGTACTACATACTCAGTGCTGTTTGATTTTAGAGTCTGTCTAAGGTTCTTGCCATTTTTTTTTCTGTGTTAGACTAAGGGTCAAGGAACAAATTCTTTCACTGGAAATCTCTCAAAATTTTCAAAGTATTGGAAGCAGCCTAACATTCATACCTCGAAAAATAGTTAAATACATTGTGGTACATCTACACAGCAGAGTGGTAAGTATACATAAGTGGGAAAGTGAAAGATATTTTAAGTATATATTTTTATGTGAAGAAAGCAAAATGCAGAAAGCATCTGTACTACCTGACTCTTTATCTAAGCAAGTGTAAGATAGTGCTGTAAAAGATAATAAACAGTCATGTAGCCCTTAATGACAGGGATACATTTTAAGAAACTTTATGTGAGGTGATCTTTCACTGGGTGAAAGAGTGTTCTAACACAAACCCAGATGGTTCAGCCAACTTACACACTTCGGCTATGGTGCTATACATTGTCCTATGTGTGCTTCAATATTGACCCAAATGTTGTTTTGTGGTGCTTGAGTGTGTATGTATCTACTCATTCAATGAAAAGAAACATAGAAAGAAGATGTGGAGTGCTTATTCAGTGGTTACAGCACTTGCCTGGCATGTGCAAAGCCCTGGATTTGAACCCCGGGACAATATACACAAATAAAGGGTCAGGAAAAAAAAATCAGATGAAAAAATAAATGAAATTGATTCTTTCTTTCACTTGCCCCATCTCTTAAAAAAGAAAAAGAAACGGAAACATAGGAGGGATAAAACAAACTGGTAAGGTCAATTATATAGAAAGGGTGGGAAATGGGTGGAAATGGGAACCTTTCTAGTCAGCTTTTTCATTGCTGCTACTGAACAACCTGTCAAGAGCAATTTTAGGATGAAAAGGTTTATTTCCGGCCTCATGGTTTCACAGATCTTGGTCCACAGAAGTCTGGCTCCATTTCTCAGGGCTGGAGTGAGGCAGAAGATCATGGCAGCAGGAATGGCTCTGGGAAGCAGGGAGCTAAAGGTGTCACATCAGAAAGCAGAGTAGAGAGAGAGAGAGAGAGCCAGATACAGTATATCCACCCCACTGCCATACCCCCAGACCCATTCTCCAGCCACAGCCTACCTGCCTACAGCTGCCAGTTAATCCCTATAAGGAGATTAACTCACTGATTGGGTTAAGGCTTTTATAACCCATTCATTTCCTCTCAGCCTTCTCAAATTGTCATATGTGAGCTTTTGGAGGACACCTCACATTCAAACCATAACAGGAACATAGCATAGGGTTGAGGGAGAAGTAACCCTTGTAAACACGTATATTTTATATCTCTTACTTTTAAATGTTGCTTGATATATCTGCCAAACAAATAAATTATTAAAATAAGGATGTGAGAACTCAAATGGGGAGCAAGCATTATTTGGTGAACCCAATTGGACTGTAAATAAACTAAGCATTGGTATCATGGTCGAAATGAAAGCATGAACCTAAAAAACATAAGCAGGGCTTTTGTTTTTGTTGTTGAGTTTTTTTGGTTATCATTTTTTTGGGGGTGCAAGGAATCCAATCCAGGGTTCCACACCTGCTAGGTAAGTGCTCTACCACTGAGCAACACACCTAGACCTAGGAAAGAGTATTTTGATTAAATAAGGTTAAGGACAAGCACTACAAACAACGTTTCCCCAAGTGCTGTACTCTGTACAGTAAATTTGTTTGTAACATGGATGTAAGTTAGCGATTTTGAAACTATTTTATATTTACACTGTTTGAACAACTAAGTAAGTATATGGTGACAAGAGCCATATTTCTCACTGTCAGAGAAAAAAGTTATATATGAGAATGGGAAAAGACTAAAATAAATCCTGTAATGATAAATTATAATAAATCAGTATAAGCTTGTACTTCTTAACATATATGCATATATTATGTCATATATATAATGTATTATGTTATACATATATATGCATATGTATACACACAGAGAGATGGATATACAAATAACTATATGTGTGCATGCATATATTTTCCTAGATTGTTCTCTGAAAGGGTCTAGAGACAATGACACCATAATAGCAATGAACACACTCAGCATTTCGATCTTGAAGTCTAGCAAGAGGTCCTTGGAGAATTGGTAGACACTTGAACTATGTCAAGGAGAATTTAAGATGAGCCTGGAGCCCACCAAGGTGACAAATTATAGAGGTACTCACATGCAGGAGTGGGAGGGAAAGGGTGGAAATAAGGGGCAATGAGAACATGGTATGGGGTTGAGGGAAGAGCAATACTTTTGTGAATATAATCTTTTTATAATTTTAGAACCTTGACATTGTTACACATATACCTACGGATCAGCACCCAATTTAACATGATCAGGTTCATTTTAGTGTTTCTCTTCTCCTCCTCCTCTGTAACCTCTTACTCTGACAATATGAAGCATGACTCTTATTAGTCATGATACATTTACTTATTTGCTCAAATGGTAGTGACATCTCACAAGTACATAAGAACCAAGTTAACAAAGTTTCAAGGCCAAGGCCAGATCCATTTGGAGTAAGTCAAATAAAGCTAAATTTGGATCATAACCCATAGAATAAATATCATGACTTCATGCAGATATAAGTATATAAATAAAAAATAAATAAATAAAAAAGGCAATACAACTCTTCTTTATAGTATAATATAAATTAATAAATCTGGAAAGAATAAGGGAAATGAAAAATCACCATTAAGCAAACACTATGTGTTGTATCTACCCATCTATACATATATTGTTCAAACCATCAGTGGATGCTAAAATTAATGAGTGATGAGAAATAAGATATTTAAACAGTTTCAAAATATTTCCTCACAAGATGCTTATTAATTACAAAAGGAGAAATATAAACATTACAGTGGAGAAACTTGGCAGACATTGTATAGCCATGTGATCAAAGTTAACATTATTAGTAATAAGATACACCAGCATATAGCTCACGATACAATGAACTGAGAAGTACGTAATATCACTTCAGTCTTATTTTTGTCAAGTACAAACTTAATCTACTTATGAGAAAACCCTATACAGATAGAAATTGATGAATGTTCTAAAAAATAACTGCGACACACTTTTCAAAAGTGTTCAAACAAGGAAAACAATGAAATACTAAGAACTGTTGTTGATTATAGGGCTCTGAGACACAATGACATAAGATCTTGGATTGATCTTAGACCAGGGTGTCAGAAGAAAACTGGTAACATTCAAATATGGTCTGCAGTATTGCTAGGGCCAAACATGGTGGTGCCATGCCTGTTAGTATATTAACTTAGAATGATTACAATTTTAAGGCCCACCTCAGCAATGTAGCAGGACCTTATCTCAGGATAAAAAGCAATAAGGACTGGGGATGCAACAAATTAAGAAAGCATCCCCGGCTTCACTTCTCAGTGCCAAATAAATAAATAAGCATACAATACCTTTGTATTATTCCTAGTTTTAGTAATTGCACTATGGCTATAAATGATGAAAACATTATGATAAACAGGGGAAGGGTGAACAGGAATTCTCTGTAG